>OMLM01004603.1:3228-19425 GCA_900302695.1 Helostoma temminkii | reverse complement strand
ATGCAGTGATGTGCTGACCAATTAAAATGTGTGTACAATAATCCTGAGCAGCCATGGCGCCTGTTTCAACACGTGTTCACCCATGTGATCCTCTCCCACATTTATGAACAATATCAGAAATACCCCCACGCAAAATATTATCTTACACACATGTGGCCCACCCTGTAAGCATGCCGCGCCTCTGAGCATGTGTAGGAGAAAAGGGAGAAAATAAGAAAATAAAGGAACTACTCACTACTGAACCCCACCCAGCTCTGATTCAGTTAAAGAATGAAAAGCAGAAAGGGGCAAAAAAAGTCAATAACTAGGAGAGGACAAAGAAGCCGGAACAGCCAGGACAAAGTATAAAAACACCATAGGCTGAATAAAAGAGTTAAAAGACTAAATGAAGAAGGCAACATGAGTCAGTGATGACTTCATACATTGTTGTTGTTTATGACCTGAAGCAAGGCTTTAAGTAACAACCACAGACTCTGAAAGGCTTTAGTTGACAACAAAGAATAGTTAGGGACCAAATTTTCTGCTGTACATCCTGTGTTTGACCTGCATATGCACATGTATACAGCCTTAGGTGATGGTGCTGTATTTAATTAGTGGTGTTCATAGGATCTTACCTGTTGTGGGTTGTTGGGCATGTATGGCAACATGGTAGACACATGGAACATGACCTCGTAGCCCTGGTAAGTAGTATACAGGGAGTGAGTGCCTGTGGAGTCCGCTAGAGAGAGGAGGACAAAGACAATTCATGTCAGAACTACAGATGGGATGGGATGTTTAATTAAAGTGCAAACACTCTTTGGTTCAAACAGATGTTTTTTCCAGGGACTTTGAGGGGTGATGGCATGCCAAGACTGTCCCTGTGCTTTTCCTAGGGTTATGGCCTTTGGCACAGCCAAGCTTTAGACAAAGAATGCATTAACATTACTGGCTTAGTCTGACTGTTGGATTAATAGATTTTTATTGTAGGTGTCTTTTATGTACATTTTCCAAACAGCTTAATTCAGCCCAGACAGTGCTGTTACACAAAGAGCTACAATTCTTGTGAATATAAATAATTTCACTTCTGGAGAGACAGCTGGAAAGTTATGATACAGAAGTAAAATGGGTGTTTATTTTTCCTCTACATACATTTCTCTAACAGGCTAATTTGTTTATTATGAAAATGTTAAAATAATTACAATTGTGAAGGCAAGGGAGGCTCACCAGCACTTTTCTCTAATGAGCATGCAGCAGTTTTTTGGTTTGTGGTTGTTTATTTTATGCACTGCGAGATGATGTGGCATCAAAAAATGTCCTTGGAATAACATAAAATGAAAAAATGTGTCACATCTATTAAAGGGTTCTTAATGAAGTGAACAAGCTGTGCATGTTTTACTTTGTGCTGCTATGGCCTTTATGTTAATTGAACAGACATGTGCGGTGTTGCTGCCAGGTAAGCCGGTGTGATTTTACATTAAAGTGATTCAGGTGCTTCCGTCACATTTACAGAACAAGGTGCATGTGTGAAAGAGGATCTTACTCTTTGTGTCGAGTTGTGCGGCATATTTGGTGAACCCTTTGAGAAGCACCTTCTCTCCCAGCAGATCCAGAAAGTCAGAGAAAGCAGGCGACGCCTCCTCATTGTTGTACATCTCCTCCTCTGTGCTCTGGCCCGCACGGCACAGCAGAACACCCACCTTGTGCTTCTGACTTAACTGCAAGACAGCAAAGAGATACCATTAACATACCTCACTCGCACAGCCAACACATACAGCTGAGACACCACATTGAAGCATGGCTGTAACTCTGCTGCCTGAAGTTTGGGCTTCTAATGAAAAGGTCTAGGCTGATGTGCAGAAAAACATTTAACCCAAACCTACATCTCCTCCTGCTTACACACAAAAATTGTGTAGTTTATTTATTTGTTTCATAAAACAACAACAAGCCTACTGCTGACCACACCTCCACCTTCCACTTCACCCTCCATTAAATAAAAGGGAAGATAACATGGCTAAACATTAAAACTTCTAAGGTCACACACGCATTCTCAATCACTCTACACCCTACTTCACACATCGTTCACTGCCCTCAGCTTAGTTTTTCACTTTCCACCAACACTAAATCAGTTACACTGTGCAGCTTTAAAACATTTATAGGAACATACAACATTTTAGAAATAAGTCAGTCATAAGCATTTCCTGCCATTACACGATTAGGATAAGTCAGATATGGTAGAGAAATCAGCTGATTGATTACTGATTGCATGTACAGTACACAGATTTCCTGGTTTGTTAATTGCATGTAAACTCTGTTCCCAGACTGGAGAAAACTGCTTTTTATCAGAGGAACCTGGTTACTGAAGTTCATGTCAGTGACAGTAGCTTATTAGAAAAGAAGGATGCAAAATACTTTATTTTGTCTTCACTAATAAATGCTGCTGTATGCAAGCTGCAGTCAGTGACAGCTATGAATTATTATACTGTACTGATTATTATTGAATACCGAAGTATCTTGATATAATTTTGAAGGTATATCGCCCACCTCTAGTTCATAGCATGTTTGCAGTCATTTCAGCCAACCTGACTTTTACTGACTAACGCAGGTACATGCAGTTTGTTGCTGGTCTTATTGCACTGAATAAAAATTTAAATAGAGACACATAACTCACCCCCTGTTCGTCCAGTTTAAGTAGCTGCTCGGTAACTTTGGGTGTGCTAAGCGCTAGCCTCAAACACGATACATTGAGCTCAGGGACAACTTGTTCCAGGACCTCTTTGAGTGGCAGACCCCGAACCGTGCCATGTCTCCCTGTAGACGCCACTGCATCCTCTAAAATGGAGCCCCTCAGGGTCACCAACTGTATGTGGGGAAAGAACGAGAACAGTAAAACTGGAGGCAGAATGAACACAACATGAACATAAACATTTTCAGTGTTGTCAGATGTCAGTTTTGCAGTCTTCTGTAATCAATAAGCTGTTATACTTAAATGTGGAGTAGAAAACAGTGTGTGTGTTTTGTATGTCTTACTTGATCGCATAACTTTTCAGAGACAATCAAGCTACAGTATAATAACAAGCAATTAATCTGAAAATATTTAAACATATCATTATATTGAGTCGACCTGTCCAGGGTGTACTCCCCGTATGGGTGAGAGGCTGGGATAGGCTCCAGCACACCCGTGACCCCTGCAGGGACTAAGCGGTATAGAAAATGGATGGATGGACTATATTGAGTCCCTTTTCAAACTAAATCCTAAAAAAATCACACACATTGTTCCTGCTTTTTTATGACAGGCTCTGTTTGATGCAGATCACTTCAAATTCTCAGATGTTTTGTGTCATCTTGCATGTACAACATGTTTAAAACCTGTTTGCAAGTGTATGGTGGTAATATAGTTGTGCTGACGTCTTAATTCACAGAAAGGTCAGAGGTCAGATTCAGCTCCAGCACAATGCATCTGGAAACAGGAAGGCGGCTGATTACATCGCCTCACTACTAATTGTCCACTGCCCTGAAGCTACACTTTCTCTCTCCCTCACACACACACACACAGTAAAAGTGCTTTTTACAGAGGGTTTTAAGTCCGGCAGCATTTTGAATTAATATTCTGCTCAGTATTGTGCTGCCACAATGTGCTGCTTCCTGCTGAGGGGAAATTGACCTGCTTCAGAACAGTCAGAGTATAATAACCTCAGATCCAGTAGGGAGGAGCAGGGCTGCTCCTTCACACTCACTCACTCACACACTCACACATTAAAAATTAATTGCAGACTCTGTTGGCAGGGGCTGGAGAGACAGTTGAACCAGGTGAGACTCAGGTCTGCCACAGAGACACAACTGAACTTATGGTGCCATCCCTTTAACTCGTCAGCTTCTGTGTGACAGTGGAGCGAGTGACTGAGTGAGACATGCTGAGCAGGACTGTCAAAGAAGGGGTGTGAGTATATGAATGCATGATGGAAGGGGAGAGAAACCTTGCTGTGTTAGCACTGCGGCACAGAATTAACTGACAGACTTAAAGAGTGGATGGATATTTGAGAGCAGCTGTGGCTTGTGTGGGAGAGAATAAACTCTGCAATCAATCTCTTTTTTTCTGCGTGGGAACAGGAGGCCTGGGTGTGCTAGCTGTGTCTCTGTGTACTGAGATGGCAGAGAGGCTCCATTGTTATACCAGAGCTAAGGTGATGAGGCCAGGCAGCCATGTAATCCACCTAAAAACAACACTGCACCAGCCACACAGAGGAATACAGAGGCAAACTCTGATGTTTATTTGAGCGACCTTGACAATGCTAGACAGCAGATTATAAAATGTCAAGTACATTAACTACTCAAAGAACTGAGACCAGTCTGATACTGCTTATGAAGCTTTCACTTTTTATAGAACCTTAATGTCTCGTATTTGCTACTTGTTGAGTTTTGGACAGTTGGTCAAACAAAGGCAGCAAATTGAAGACGTGATTTTCAACTTTCAGTATTTCTGATGAATCATTTCTTTTTAACATTAATTAAAGCTCTAAATGCATTTTTTTTCTAAAATTATGCCTGAGATGAAGCAATTAACTTGCTAAATCTTCACTAGTTCTCCATAATCATGAGCCCTTCATTTGATACAAGGATTCAGTCCATCAAAGTGGGGGTTTCTCCCTGAGTGCAGGCAAACCTTAGGGCAGAGCAGCCAATGTTTGTTTTTCGGCTTTACTGTGCTGAGCCTGTGCAGGTGGAATTTTCCACTGGCAGATAGCAGAAACTGGGGAAGGTTATGATGAGGGCACAGAGGGTAAACAGGGTCACAGGTAGGAAAACAAAGGCAGGGCTAGGTAAAATGAAAGTAAGTAAATTATTTACTTGAGCGCACACACTCTCACTGACTCATCGCTGTCTCATCATTTAGAAATCCCCAATGACAATAACATACACAAACGGCAGACTGTAAATACCTCGCTTGTTCTGACAATTAGGCGGTACTGGTACTGGTCTTTCAGGTCTTTGGTGTCTTCCAGTTTCTCCCTTCGGATGCTCACAGCCACAGGACCCATCTTATCATCTGTCCCAAAGTAGTTTGAGTGCTCTGGTGAAGGACAGGGAGATTACAGCAAGGGAGAGGGAGAAAACGGTTTTTGAACAAAGCTGCACTAGAACAGAACAAAATGAAACACAGTGGATTGATGTTTACTTTTACACAGCTTAGTACATTTTGACAATTAAAACGATATAAGATCTTATACCACAACAATCAATTGTTTAAATACCATTTCATAAAAAAGATTCTGGTTCTGACATCCCAAATGTAAAATATTTACTGGCTTTCTAAGCTTCAGTGATGATAAACTGATCAAATTTACTGTTAGATGAAATAGTTTTAGCTTAAATGCTTTGGTGAAGTTGGGTTAGAAATTTCAGCTTTGATTTTGAAGTGTTAATTAGACACAATAAGCAATTTGATTACATCAGCTTGGCACTGGAAAGTTGGCAAAATTATAATTTAAAATCAATGTGTAAAATCTCTAAACAAAACAGGACCAGCCTTGGGACTAGGTATTCCAAGCCGACTTTTGGTAGTATAGCAAAATAAGATTTACACCCAACACTAATAAAGCCATTAAATAGTACCTATAAACTGGAGGAGATACAAATGAAACTGGGTGTGTGAAGAAGAGATACTGTAGGTGGAGTAAGTAGGACTGACAGAGGAGGGGCAACAGGTCAAGGACAGGACTATGGATATTATTAAGTAATCCATACCCATGTAATAACAAAATCAATTATGATAACAGAAGTAATAAAATAATAACTGCTACTACAGAAATAATTAACAGAAAAAAATATGTTTTTTCACTCTTGTAAATCCAGGAAATTAACAAAATGTGGTGTTTTAAACAATTAGGACATTATTCTGCTTGTTACTAGTGTTGGCACAATACAGTATGTTCATCCATAAAGAGGCTGAGACAAAGCTATGAACACAGATCCTCCATGTCCTTTTCTAAAGCTCCTGAGCTAAGCTGTGCTAATACCAGTGCCAGTGGGGCAGGCAGTGTGGGAGTCAAAACACAAATTCGGTAGACAGCCAGGGGGACTCTAGCTCGACAAGAATTCCTTCGCTGCCCACCCTGAGGGGAATGAACCAGGACGACGTTCATGTTAGGAGACTCAAGCATGCTTTCCTTTCATGACATGTCCTGAGAATGTCAGCTTTGTGATGAGGCTTTCTAACACGGGGCATGTCACAGCACACATGCCAGAAGTCTGCAGATGAACATATTTTTGGAAGGATAACCTTTATCTGTGTGGCTGCTAGCCTTTCTCTTGAACACACATACACACACACACACACACAAGCTTGACTGCCCACATGTGCCCCTAACAGCATCTGTCACTAATTAGGATGCATCCAGATGATGCTTGCCAAAGGGAAGTTACACAGTGTCTGAAGAGGTGATGTGAACAAGAAATGCCAACATGTATGAGTACAGACAAGAACACATTAGACACACACATCACATACACACACGTCTTCGTCTCTGATGTTAGGTGTTTTCTGACACTGAAAACCAGATGTAAAACTAAGCTACTCTGGCTGACTATGTAAAGTGGTACTTGTGATAATGTACAAAGGCAGGTGGTGTATCATCAACTCAGAATATGCCAGCAGTCCTGTGGCAGGTACACGTCTAATAAAAACTCTGGGAGCATAGCCAACTTGGCCCGCTTGTCTCTGTTTAGACCCAGCTCGTTATTAACAACCACCGATGAGGTGTGGGGAATGATGCTGGGAAAACTCTGGCTGGACAAACAACATCCCCACAGTCTAATTGACACTGTTAAATAACAACACGAGGTCCAAATCTAAGTATTAAACAGTAATGTTATGTAGGTTCAATATTTAATACCATTAAGCAGACATATTTTGATTTTTTTTTAAAGATCTGATGAATCATTTAGTCTATAAAATGTAATAACCATTATAATTTTCAAGTCAAGGAACGTCTTCAAATTGTTTGTTTTGTCCTAAACAAAAATCCAAAAAAGAGGATGAAATTAATTGTTTTTTATAGCGTGAAAGTTGGACTGGATTAATCACTTGGGTTAATAAGGAAATATTACTATTTTAAAAATGTCTTAATTAATTAACTGTTTAAATCATGTGTCAAGCAAATATATATTGAATTTATACTGTTAAGGTTTTGGACTATTTGAACTTACATTTGTATATGTATTAGGACATAAACTGAGCACTGAGGCCCTAGAAAACTGTGATGGGCATTTTTAGTTATTGCCTTGCCTTATTTGCCTTTATTGCAATAAGGGTTTCAGGACTAAGACAGGAAAAGAAACTGAAAGACAAAGTAAGAAAGAGAATATGGCTGAAAGTCTGACTTCCTCATAGTTAAATCATTATTTATTTACATGTTGCACGGGCTGGAATCAATTCTAAACAACTCTATGAGAGTATAATAAGTAAGTTAACTCTATAAAACACAATTACTATGAAATAAACATGATATTAAAGCATAAAAATGTATAATCTGTTTTCTCTCAATATGATCTATTTCTGTATCTGTGTGTGTGTGTGTGTGTGTGTGTGTGTGTGTGTATTACCTTTCCCATGAAAGTAGTCTCTGTAGTACCTGGCCCCCAGGTCTACGAGTTCTATGCTGTAGAGTTTTAGTCTGTCCAGTCTTGTAACCTGTTGTTCAATAGGCACCTCCAGCACTGAGACACTGGCGTTACTCCTCCTCAGCCATCCCTTCCCCCCCTCTGCTCCATCTCCTCCGCGCTCTGCTGATGAGCTGAGGAAGCTGATGTTGCGCTCCCCGTGGCCACCAGTCTCATTGAGGAAGTGGGGGCAGCAGAGGAGAAGCGGGCTTGAGCTGTGGGCTCCAGAAGGCCCATCCAAAGGGTCCATGCCAAGGGAGGGTGTTGTAGAACCAAGGTCGAGGTTCATAGTCAGATCTTCAATGCTGGAATAAACTGGGTCATTAATATTTGGAGCAGAGGATCTGGAGACAGAGAGTGACACTGAAGCAGCTGATGCCCCTGTGGCGGTATTCCTTCTCTGGGCAACATAACCACGCTGAGCCGCTGCCTCATGGAGGTCAAACAGGATGCTTTGAGCATCATAGTGGACAAAGCTCTTAGGGCAAACCCATGGTTTGTAGGAGGCATCTGTTAAACTTCGCCCTCCCACGTCTTCAGTAGTCTCTCCTTTTCCTCCATCCAGCTCCCCTCTGCTAGAGCTCCGAAGTTTTCTGAACAAAGAGGACGTGCCCAGTGATGACTCTGTTCCTCCACTTTTCTTACGAACTCTCTCAGTTCCGTCCTTCCTTCCTGTCCCTCTATCGTCCCCACCTGTGGGGCCAGGTGAAGGAGCAGAGGGAAGGGATACACTTGGTGGCAGGTCTGGGGCTCGCAGCAGGTCCCCGAGGTGTACTGGTGCTGAGCTGCGCTGGTCAGGCCTCTCCTGGTGGAACTGACTGAGCATGTCAAAGAAGCTTTGCTCAGGAATACCCTGGATGTCAATGGAGGAGGTGCTGCCATACTCTCTGAAAAGGTTCCCCATCCCACCACCTCCACGGAGCTCCACCTTGGAGCAGAAAGCAGAGAGAGAGTTTTTAATCTGTGATAACAAAAAAGAGATTTTGAATGAAATTTTATGCTATTGGGAAATAACAAAATTTGGTTCATAAAGTGTGGTTTATTTGAGTTGACCTGAAAGCGACTAATCTTCAACAGTGTAATGCATATGTCACGTGAAACTAAAATGGACAAACCACAGCATTTTAGTTTTTTAGACATCAACATCATTCAATGGATTAAATTACTTTTTCATCCATGCAATTGACTGTCAGATAAGCGATTTGTGTCAAGTGCTTTTACACCTACAGGCTTTAGCTCATTTAAAGTAAATTTTGAAAGATTGGTTTCCCCCTCTGTGTAATTCATTTCATACAGTGAGAACACAGTGATTGCACTCGGGTGTGAATCAGAACTACAGAGTTTGAATTTGGCGAATTCTGGTGCAGTCCTCTTGGGGAGAAGGCATACCGAACCAACACAGGACCAAAAGCTATTAATCACATGAATTGGGGGCTTTGGATTATACATAGATTTTAATTTCTTTCATTTGTACATCCAAAAAAGATGCACTGCGGACAAATGTAGAGTTATGAGACAGTGCATCATAGACATTTGGTCAGATAACTGTGCAAGTGCTATAATAAACACCAAGACGACGACCAACCCACAGAGATTAATATACATCATGCTCTCCCATGTCACAGAAACAGTAGCAACAGCAGTCCACAACACTGAAGAGAGACCATTAAGTTGAGGACTTTCTTGTGCGATGCATTTTGGTGCACCTGGATTTTTCTCTGAGAGAAAAGAATCTGAACCAAGAGGACAGTGCTACAAGTTTACAAATTTCTCTGACGATTTGGATCAGAGCAAATGCACACTGAAGTGTGAAAACATTCCCAAGCAACATTAATACTAAAATTTATGCGGCATCACCGCAATTGCAAGGATTTTGTAAAGATTCCTTACAATTTACGATAAAAAGACGCCTCTTTTATGCAATTCTTGGGTGGTTTGTCTAAAAAAAAAAAAAAAAAAGTCCTTAGAGGAATATTCAATGCTCACCTCATTCTCGTCCTGTTCACTGAGAGTCACTTCACTGTTGGAGCGCTGTCTCAAAGGTGGGAATACTCTTAGGCTCAACGGAGAACCCCTTTCATTGCCAAACCCTCCTACTCTGAACTCAACATCCTTGTGCTTTCGTCGTGGCAACCTGGCGACTCCTCCACGCACCAACCCAACTTCGGATGACAAAACCGATGATGAAATTGAAGTGGAGCTGTCATCTCCATAGTGATTGCTACCAATTTGCCCATTTTCAATCAGTGACTCTCGGGACTGTGCACGACGTGGAGGCCATTCTGCAATCCGTGCCCGCACACCCATTTTGGGTACTGAGACACGTGGTTGCATAGCCGAGTCTGTTGGGCCAGGCGCTGGGTGGCCGTTGGGGGTGTGACAAAATGGAGTGTTCTGAGGCAACCCTCCTCCTCCATCCAGAAGGTCCGAGGAGGTGCAAGTGACCCCCCTGTCTCTGTAGCTGTTCATTGCACCCCAGGAGAGCTCAGGGCTGAGGGGCTGGGAGGTGGCATCCCATGTTATGGGGGCTGCTGGGGAAGAGGGAGAGGAGGTGCCCCACACACACTATGCTGATGATCCTACAGCCTCCAGCTCCCAAAAACATTGCTTTTAACCAGCAGGGTGGGAAAAATTTCACTGACCCATGATGGACCAGTTTGGGTCAGGACTGGTCCTCTTCTTCTTGGAATATGGTCAGTCTGATGTAGATCTAAAAAAAAAAAAAGAAAATAAATGGCAAAACAATTATTCCAACAAATCTTCAGACAATCAGAACACATAAGATTAGAAATATTGGAACATATTTAAAATCACAAAGAGTCGACCCATGTTTTTTCCACAGGCCAAAAGAAAAACAAGCTCTTATTCCAAAAAATCAAGTCAGTCAAATGTAAAACAATGTAAGACTGATAAGCCAGAGAGAAGGAACTGGAGAGCGAGAGAAAATACGGTGAGGGGATATGACAGAGGATTTCTCCAGTCGAGGCTAATCTTCAGAAGCCTGACAAGGGATATTATTATCATACACTCAAGCGCATGTGCGTGTACACACAAATACTCATATACCCACAGGACATGAAGGCTGTGGGTCGCTCTGCTGCGGATTAAAACCACTGAAACACTTAAGCTAATATTACCAGACAGAAAAGAAGTAGGACTCCAAACAGAGACAGTATACAGATAATTTAAATACTTCATATTCACTACTTATGTCTGGACTCTCACTTGGGAGTGACCTGTAGTAATCATGTACAGTAGTTTATACATATATTAGAGTCAGCTTGTGACTAATTATGTTGTCATGCAGTAACTGATTTCCACATGGCTGCGACACAGAGGGTATTCTATTCTACTGTTTCTACAGAGGGACAAACCACTACAACTCTGTGACGTTAATACGCTATGAGACAGGGAGACAGGAGAAACAGAAAAGGACAAGGCCACAAAGTGACCCAACAGCTAGAGGGGTGAGGTGGGGTAAAGCCAAAAATAGTGATTGCACAGAGTCAAGAAAGAGCAAGGAGGAGAGTGGTACATTGCTCGGCGAGCCACAATAGCGTGCGTTAATGTGACAGTCACACAGTATCAAGTCTAAGCTCCACTGGCCTGTTATTTGTGAGCATCTTATGTCTCTGCTGGGGTTTAATGGAATAGGTTTTACAGGCCTTAATGTCTTACTATATCATTGCACATGGACAGAAATACTGTCAGGTCATCTTGGTTTTAATCCTCACACTTAATGTTTATGTTTCGCAGCCTAATTGTTAGCTTCTTATTGTAAAGTTCCTGGCAGACTAATTATTTCTACTCTGGTCACCATCAGATTTTCTGGTCATGGTCACATTTTCTGGTTTTGAATGCTGTGGTTGTTAAGCATGACCTTTTGGGAATTCCCACTAAGAATATGATTTTGTGGTTGTGTCTCCACTGACACAGCAACAGTCTGCAGGCAGCTTTGGGGAAAAAACAAAATTAATTTTAAATCTACCGTATGTGTTTCAGCAGGTGGTATTTAAAGATGAAATGTTTTAAATATCAGTTTTGCAATTTGTAGTTTAGTGCATGTGAAAGGTGTCTAATAACTTGGCAGGAAAAGGGGGTAGATAGATTTATTAATTAATAACTGCTCTAAGTTCAGTGGTGTAGTGACATGTTTGCTACAGGTCTGATGGTGTTTAGTGAAACTCCACAACAAGTTTTATGAATAAGACCAGCTATATTATGCTATGTAGTCAATCTGCTGGTGTTTCTAGTGCTACTTTTTATTTCTCCTGAAATTTCTTCAATGGTCCAGTTTCTGTATTTATGTCTCCATGACTTTATTAAAGCCCTTTTATCTACATAGCTATCTTTAAACATGCACTCAAAGTAATTGAAATACCTCTAGCGCTCATCATCTGTATATATGTATACATATTTAACTATTATATAAATATTATTTAACTATTATATACTATTTCTACTATTGCTAGATCCCAGTCTTCCCCATTTCATTTTCCCATACCACAATGTTCCATTGTGAATAGCTGTTATGTATCTATCTGCATGTTTTCTGATTCTTAGATATACAGTACTGTGTCCCATCCCCACTTGTGTCATCAATGAAACATTCCTGCCATTCTTCTCTTGCACTCTTTGTCTACACTGCAGAGACTAAAGCTTTAAGGAATTAAACCATGCAATACAGCCACAAGCAGGAAATACACCCACATACACAAGGTTTAACTATGTAATCATTTTGACTGGTATTAAGATATCAGTAAATTCTTCCAACTGTTGTTGCACACCGGTCGAAAAAGAAAAAGAAAAAGAAATCAGGACAAGCTTCACTTGCCTTAAAAGAGAAGGTAAACATTTGACTCTCCAGTAACAGCTAGCATAAACACGTACATATGTTTGCATATGATTTTGTTTGTGAAAATAAAACTATCTCTGCAGCTGCCTGGTTATGCCTTTATGGGACTTTTACAAATGTGAAGGGTGAATATCTTCTTATGAAGCCCAATTTGCATAATGTTGAGCTTTTCATTGCGTCAAAGCAGCCCAGAGTGGTTTCTGTGTGTGTTTTATGATACACAATCCCTTTTATGAGTCCTTGCTGCATTCATTTTTTGACCTTAAGACAGCATTACTCATTCACTCATACACGCACTTGGACACCTTTAACAAAACTTGGTCACAGAAAACAGAGTCCTCCTATCGTCATACAGCAGCGTAAATGTATACTGTCTTTGTTTTTGGTGAACCACAGGCTCTTCTGGGCCAAAGGCTCCTGCTCTGATCACGCTTTCTGACAGAGTCCTCCTTCATCCGGAGGTCTGTCCTGTGATCCACTATCAGATGCAGATTATCTGGTCCCAGCTGCAAGAACTGCAGAATGTCTTTATTGTGTATCTGCAGTGCTTAATGATAAAAGGGAATGACTGCTTTACAGCATTTAACAGAGAGCCAAAAGGCATAAATGATGTACAGATCATTTAGTTGCAGATGAAACAATCTGTGGACACAATATTGTATTCACAAAATTTAAGTTGTAATGCTGAACTTGTTTTCAATAATTTATCATTCATTTCTTGGATTGTGTCATTATTTACTAAATACGTCATTTTTTTCCTCATACAGTGAATTTCTGTTGTTTGCTTAGCAGACAGTATACAGGGGCTTTGAGGTCTACGTGTCTGCTCACCACTCACAGCTATGTGATACAAACACAGTAAAATTGCAGCCAGACAGCAAAACAATAAACTGAAACTCACTTTAAAGCTCCATAAAGCTGAGGGTAGCTGCAGATTCACGTGACAATTGTTATTTTAAAAATACAGATTATAACCTGTTTAAGGGATCACTAAAGGTATTACAATCATGCCTTCAGTCATCAGTTCACATGCTGCAAACGTCAATCATGAGGTGGCTCTAGAAAAACAGAAGTTCAGTCCAGTCATGTCTTTTAACTTCATACACCACTATGATACTGACTGTGTTCTGCTTTCAAATTCCAGAAATACCAGAACTATAAGTTATGACAACCACAAATTATACAAGTTAGAGAAGTTGTACCTCAGCTATGATGGAGCGTTAAGTATTGGAGTATTGGAGTATTTTATGTTTTCAAAGTAAAGCGCTAGATTTTAGGTCCGTCAACATTGTAAACTTTGATTAATGAATGAGCTACAGTAAGAATGGAGCAGACACACTCTGCTTTGGCCCAGACTTCAGAAGAAAAAGCAGACATTTAATACTTTTTAATTACTCACATACAGTAATTAGTTAGCTCTGGGACATACCACCCCTGTTCTGTTTCTCCCATTCATGCTCTTTCCCTTTTTTCCCCTCCACACTTGCTCAGACTTGCTCTGCATCATGCAGACTTGGCCCATGCACCACAAACACACACCGAGGTTGGTAATTACACTGGTTAGATTGTAGTAATGACAGAGTTAGCAGAGGAGTGCTTCCAGAGGAATGAGTATGCTCAACACGGAAGAGATGCCAACTGGTAAGCCATAACAATCCAGGCAGACCTGAGATCAATCTGGAGTGTAATGAAATGTAAAAGGATCAGAGAGGGGTAAGGACAGACCTGCTGTCTGTCACAGCTTTCTAATGGCTTCTAAAAATTTACAGTCACAGTTAAGATTATATAAAAATGTATTTTTTTTTCCAACTCCACAAGGAAAAATTAAACTCTCCACCTATAAATAATCATCAACAGTTATTGTACATGTTTAAAGTAAGCAAACAATGCCAGAGTGTGAGCTACAGTATGGGCCGATTTGAAGAACAGATGGCGGTACATATGACTGGCAGACGGCAGACAGGAGAGGATCACAACACTGTAATACAACACAATACAGTGCCGGGATAGCACGACAGCTGGGGGGACAGGACATCCAGCATTCATGCCACCAGGGCTTCTGAAGGAGAGGACAAACCAGACGCTGCCATGAGGTCTACGATGATCCTAAACTTAGCCTTGACAAACAGTTGCAAAGGTAAAAAAACACAAGTAAACAAAAATAACCTCATGGCATCATGTAAGACAGTCTGAAAGTTACGAACTATTAACACAGATACTAGTTCCCATTTAACCAGCAACAACACCATGATAAACAAAAGGCTGTGCAGCAGATTTGATATGTGAACTTCAGTTAGGATGTGAGACCTTGAAAGGACTTGATTGAAGACTAGAAAAAATCCTTAAGCTTCTTAAACAAGTCTTAAGCATTGTCGTAAAGTAAATAACTGTCAGACAGTGATGAGGGCGATTGTACTGAACTGTTATAGTAAAAAGGGACCTGAGCTGGAGAGCAATACTCTCAATTTACCAGTCAGATAAAGTTCCTCACCCATGGTCGTAAGCTCTGGGTAATGACTACATGAAAAAAACTGGTGCTCATTTGCATTGTAAGGAGCCAGTTGAGGTGGTTTGAACATCTGATCATGGTGCCACTTGGATTTCTTCCATTGGAGGTTCTTCAGGCAAATCCAACTGGTACGAGACCCTCAGGAAGACCCAGAACAAGATGTGGAGATTATTTACAGTATCCCATCTCGCCTGGCAATGCCTCAGGAGCTGGGTACAGGGAAGCATTGGTAAACCTACTGCCACCAAGACCCAACTCTGGATAAGTGGGAGAAAATGGATTGACAATTGGTATATAGCTTTATAGACAATCAAAGCCCTCTTAACAATCAGGTAATGAAATGATCAAGTCATTGTTGTGTCTTTTCAAATCAATCTTTTTTCTTACCATGTCACATCAGCCAGTAATATATTAACAATGAGCCAACTAACACACTGCCTCACTTCCTGCAGGAAAATATAATAATATAATGTTTGTTGATTCTTCATCAGACTTAAATGGTCAGCATTCAGAGACCTGGAAGACTTGCAATGTGCTTATGAAGACTTGGAACTTAACCAAAAACTGTTAAAAACATCTCTGATAAAAAGTACAATAAATTGCTTTAAAATGGCTTTGAAAGGAAGTGGGACAGCGGAGATGTATCAACCCAGATATTTCATTGTGCTCTATAGTGGGTCAGTCAGAAAGGCTTAATGATGACAGGTAAGGGGATGACTGTAGATAATGTCTGTGTTTTCCTGCTTGTGGAGGTGACCAGTTTTTCCTCTACAAAAAACAGATTTGATAAACAAATTGGATGTTGTGCTTACATGCGTGCCAAGTGGAGCTGGAGTGCTCTGCTTCTGGCTAGGCATGACTCTTGACCCAGCTCTGGAGAACTATATTTTCTTTCCCTACAGCAGGAAACCTTTGTCCACAGCTAGAAATCATCTTTTGGCTTTGCTTTGGATAACTCATTACAGACAACAAAATCAGGCCGATTCAAGCAACACAAATGCAGCTTTGATCGAGTTAAACTTAAGACTCTGCAGTCACATAGCATTTTACAACCATAACAGTAAAACTGTCATAAAACCTAATAGTGAAGCCGAAATAATTTATCTTATTATTATTTAAGTACATAAATATATTTATATCATACCCGTCTGCACAATTCTCAAACAATTATCAACAACTAACACAGCCTGGACATATA
>OMLM01004600.1:20225-39435 GCA_900302695.1 Helostoma temminkii | reverse complement strand
GTTTTCTCTGATGAGTCTGGAGGATGAGCTGACCTGCAGCATCTGTCTCAGTCCCTTTGACTGTCCGGTGACCATTCCCTGCGGACACAACTTCTGCCAGGACTGCCTGCTCGCCACCTGGAAGGACTCCTACAGTTGTCCTCAGTGTCGGACCCACTTTGCGACCAAACCGGAGCTGAAGAAGAACACGGTCCTCAGCACCGTGGTGGAAACCTTCACTATGAGGTCGAACAAGAGCGAGAGCCTGTTTAGAGAGGAGAAACAAGCCGAGAAGAAGAAGGATGTTATTCGTTGTGATACATGTATGGAAGCAGAGGCGTCCCAGACCTGCCTCACCTGCATGGCCTCTTTCTGTGAGGAGCACCTGCGGCCTCACCGGGAAAACCCAATTTTTCGTGTCCACCAGCTGAGTGAGCCTGTCGGGGACCTGTTGGAGCGCATCTGCCCGGACCACCACAAGCTGATGGAGCTTTTCTGCAGTGAACATGGCCGTCCAATCTGCAGCCTCTGTCTCCAGCAGGTCCACAAAGGCTGTAGCTTCGTGTCTCCTGAGGAGCAGAGGAACCTGAAGGAGGTAATCTGTGTGTGTGTGTGTGTGTGTGTGAGAGAGACCTGTTTTGTTAAAGAAATACAAAGTTTTGACAAAGGTGGTTTAAAGTACACAAACTAAATACTTGTGTAATAATATTTCCCTAGAAAAATACTCCACCACAAGTGAAAGTACCCTTAAATTTTTGTACTAAAGCAAACTGTTCTACATGCTAGCTAACAAGCAAAAGTACTCTACAAAACACAATTGTGTTGCATCTGATGCTGCTGATAATATAAAAAGTAGACATCTAGTTTAATTCTTATACAGTAATGCTACTGAACCTAGTAGCCAGTTAGCTTAGCATAATGACTTAGCATAATGGGGAAAAGGCTCTGTGTCATGCTAGTCTGCTATGCCCGTAGTGATTATAGGGTTTGTATTAATGAGGTTTAGAAGTGCCTATAGGCTAATTTAGTTACTTTTTGGACAGGGCTAAGTTGACTAGTTTCCCATTATTTGAAGTGTTTGCGTCAAACTATGATTAGCCACAGTCTGAGCAGCTGCTCCTAATGCTACATATTTACTGTGTCATCATGGGCATGTGTGAGTTTCCCATTTGAATCTGCGAAAAGAAGCAAACGAGCGTTTCTCCCAAAATGTCACACTATTTTTAAGTAGTTATTAACCTGATCAAATAGTAAAATTTGTGTCTTTGTAGTACGAACTCAGAGACAAGTTGGGATTGCTGGATGTGAAGATCGAGAAGACCGAGACTATAGTGTATCATATGAATGAGACACAGAGCAAGCTGAAGGTAATTTTTACACATTACACTTCACAAGAGCAGAGACTTACAAGAAATAAATAATTTGTTCATTTACAAAGGAAAATATTTTGGCAAAGTATAATCTATTATCTTTATATATCTGTTCAGTGGTTAGTTTATCACTGATGCTTTTGATAATCCTTGTTTAGGACGGAGCCAGCAAAAGGAAGGCAGTATTAGCAGCTGTGTATCAGCAGATGAGAGATATGTTGGCCCAAGAGGAGCGCAAGGCCCAGATGGAGCTGGACTGTGAGGTGGAGGCTGCTCAGTCGAAACTTCGAGACCTCATGAAAAGATATGCCGACAACACAGAGACGATGAGAACAGCGAGAGAAGATATCAGCAGTCTGCTGAGTCAGTCCCAAACCTCAGCCTTTCTACAGGTGGGCTGACAGAAAGATGAAGTACAGATAGAGTTCACATGTTTTACTAGATGAAGTCATTTCTGAAGAAATGACGTGGGAGATCTGTACCATTGCTGGAGGGGCGCTGATCGCTTACACGCTGCTGACCGATGACACGTTACTTTAAGATCGCATCTAAACGTTCAGCAACACGAGAAAAAGCTGAGAAAGAGGAAAAGATTGTCCAAGACGAACGCTGACATAAGCATTCAGCAGAAAACGATGATGAACAGAAGACCTAAGAAAGAGTATACGATGATAAAAAGTTAAGAAAGACGAGACAATGATGAACAGAAGATGCTAAGAAAGAGTAATAGCACGGATGACCTAAAAATGAGATGCACACAGTCTCACACAGGCAAAATACAGGGAGACCTTGCTCTACGAAAAGCTCAATTAAAAAAAGCCTATCAGTGATACAGAAGAAAATGACTGTCTGAAGGCTTCAACAAACAGATTGGTACCTTTTGTGTGATAAAATTCAATAAGATGAAGATTTTATGATGAGTTAAAAACAGCCCTCATCTCTGATTTGGAGGAGAAAGTTGAGATTGGTTTTAAAATGGAGCCTAATGGTAAAGTGACACAGCACTCTCTCAACAGTTGGTGACACTAGACACTAAATATTGATTATTGCTAAAATATTCTTTCATTTTTAGGCTACCCCCTTAAAAAGATGAGGAAATTTGCTTGTACATCCTGTTTCACTAAACAACTAAAACTGTTTCACTTGCTCTTCACAGGCTTCATTTGACTTGCCTCAGGTAGTAAAGTTTGAACCTCACATGCCTCGAATTACCCTGGATTCCAAGAAAGTAATAGCGACGCAGGCCTTTGCTAATGCAATGAAGGAACATCTGACAGAGATCCTGAAACAGCCGGTGGAGGACAGACTACCAATTATTAAATCATACGAATGTCCAGGTAAATTGTCAATTCTGTCCAATTCTGTTGCAGAACCAAACACTGACATTGCAAATTAAATGTTGAATTTACTGATGTTGTGTTAGTGGTGTGTGTAACGTGGTGGACAGACTGAAAACCTGAGGGAATAAAACGCTTTCTCCTGAATGTACATGGTATCTCTGGGGCAGGTGAAGCTAAGCAGCAGGTCATTCACAAAATTATGGATTGTTGGTTTGATCTTCAGCTCTACCTGTTCATGTGAATATGTACGTGAGCAAGACGCTGTAACCCAAACACGGGCTGCTGGTGTAGCGTGAGTGTGAGTGTAAATAGGTGCATGAGAGGGAAAGCGAAAAGAGCTACAGCATATTCTGTAATATCTACTACTGTTTGTCATTGACAGATGAAAAAGCAGTTGCTGTCTCAGAGCCTGCAAGTACCAGTAGTGGACCTGAGCCAGAACCTGGTACGTGCAAAACTTCTAAACACACCTACACCTTTAAATATCTGAAACCGATAAATAGAATGACTAAGTGGACATGACCTTTTACAACATAATAACACTTGCTGTACAAAATGTCCTCTAATTTCACCTTCTCTATTTAAGAACGACAAGAACCTCCAGAGCAGAATATACAGCCCATATCCCACAACCCCGGGCATCCTCCCATCCAGCCTTACTTCCAGCCATTTCCTGTGCCTGTTTTTTCATACATGGGCTCACAGCCGGGCTGGAATCCACGACGCCCGTCGCCAGGTTTTAGAGGGACTCCTTCCTTTAACTCAGCACATAAAACAAGTAAGATTAAAAAACACCAAACATGCACAATAACACACAATAACAATGCAGAGAAACTAATAGATGCTATGACAACAAAGAAATCTACACATAATATTAATTTGTTAATTCATTAATTAATAGCATGCACTGACAGATGATAATTGTGAACTGACTAAACGGTCGCCAATAAACCAGCCAATTAAAAACCAACCGTAATAAATTCTAATGCTATCTACCTTATGTAGCTGAACTTGCTGAATTCTCCAAATTCCAGATCCTCAGAAAAGTCAAGGAGCAGGAAAAACTGAAAAGAAAACCGTCTGCAAGCCAGTTCACAAAGTGCTGCCGAGCAAGACTGGAGACAAACCCACAAGTGCTGGTACAAGAATAGTACAAATTTTGTAGTAAAAGGATGTTACACAGGTGTAGCACAGGTGTAGTAGTAAATGAACAGAGAAAGATCATGAAACTGTGTGAGTCCACTTGTCTCATTAGAGGAAGAGGCCACAGTTGTTCTGAGTGATCACCTTTACGTTCCTGCCTGACTGGATGGCTCTCCTCCAGTAAAGACTTGTAGAATAAGTGCAGGTGCATTGAAGCTGTTCAGTGGCATGTGATGGCCCAACACCTACGACACTTGTTGTTTTTTTCCTTTAATTTGTCACTTGTCTGTACGTCCGTACAACTAATCCACCATAAAGGTAAAAACTAGTTTACCACAGCTACACATTTGTGTAACTGCAGCCTAATCTGAAGTTACCACCAATGGACTGTACTAAAGGAAAGAAGTTTAGTTGTAAAGAATTGGCACATGTAGTGTAAAGTAGTTGGAAGGTTAAAAGCCTAACGTCATAGCATCTTCCTGGCTGCTTCCCACTGCCTCCCCAGTCTGTCGCCTCAGTGTCTCTCCTCCAAGCTATTAAAGATGCTGTGAGGGAAATGGTTGAGAGTTGAAACCTTGCCTCGCTTTATCACTTGCTCACTTGGCCAGTCACTGCATGATGTGGAAGTGACTGTTAGTGAAGTGAACCCATTGTGAAATTTGGGTCACAATATTTTTTTTTTCAGTTGCGTGAAAGGTTCATGAGGCTTTGTTGGTTTGCATCTGCACAGCTGAAGTTTCTAGATGAACCATGGTATCATTTAGTAAGAGTTAAGTCAGGTAAGGTGGTCAGTGGAAAGAGGTTTTTAACGTGTAGCGCCATCCAATCAGCCTTGATCCACATCCACAGGTGCCGGTTTATCACAGGGCCGACATCATCAGCAGCCTAATAAACGTGTAACCCAGGATGTTATTCTTGGACATTTTTCATGTGACTTAACAGTGAAGGTTTTGACAACAGACTGCTGAGAGATTCACTCTTAGTAGGTCAGTTCCTGCTTTGCATATCCACTGTGTGTACATATCCACATATCTATGCGCAAATGTTTTGATTAAAAAGATATGTGTATTTTCAAAACAGGATAAATAAATAAACTGTGCACGTGCAAGGAGCTGCAGGTGTGAGATTAGGGCCTAGTTATAGTTATATTCCAGAATTACACAGATAAACAAGCGAGTTTAGCTTGATTGTTGCCATCTGGTATGGGTTTAGTGCCTGTCTACAACAGCAGTAAATAGGGAAATAGGCTTTTGTCATTTTTTGCCACGTTGGATTACATCAAATGAAATAATAAACTACCTTGTCTTACTGATTGATTTAGCTTTTGTTTATCTTTCATACAGTTCTGTATTATTTAACAAAGTGGGGCTTTCAGATTTCCACTGCTACTGTAAGGCAGTAGTGTTGACTTTTTATATGGTACTTCACATTAGTTCACATAATGACTTGATCCAATATGTATTGATGATACCAGTTTTATGATATCCTATATTTTGACCCCTTGGTAGAGTTATCAGAACTAATTCTTCTTTAGAAAAACATATTTCATGTCTTTACATATGTGTTGTTCTTTTCAATTGTTCCACAGCCAAGAAAAGTGAATCCAGTCACCAGACTCACCACAGTATGTCATTTATCTTTTATACTTTCATACTGAATCTCTGAAACTTTATCACTGTAAATCACAACTTTAAATGTAATATTTTGCTCCTTTGACTGGTGGAGCTTTGGATAAACCTTTTAAAGGATTACCATGCCTCGACAGATTAAACACATTCTCTGAATTAGTAATGAGTAATTATACATTTAATACCAATTCAGATGTTCCCACAGCAGTACTTGTAGTTTGATCACAAATTGTATAATTTCAGTAATTAAAATTATGGGAAAGTGACCCAGGTCTCACACTACAGTCCAACTATTAAATAAACCTTTTTTCTACACCTATGTTTCATCAGAACAAGACAAAAAGCAGCCCAGTGCTCCAAATGGAAAGAAGCCTGGTGCAACAGGATCTAATTTCACTAAGAAAGATAAACCCAAAAGCCACCCTCCTTCCCAGAAGTCCACTGGACACAATCCACGGCCTAAGAAGAACTAGCTGCAATAGCAGATGCATTTCTTTCTCTGCTCCTAATACAAAGAGGTACCGTTGGAGTTGTGCTTGTTAATATTAGCAGACAGCGACATGGTGGTAAAATAGGACCATCTTTTACTCAAATAACATTAAAACATTATACACACAGAGTTAGTTGTTGGTGCTACTGTATGATCTTTACATGATGACCTTTAATTGTAAATGAGTAACACAGTGTGGAAGCAGCTGTCTGTAAATGATATTGATATTGAGCTGAGTGTTTGTTAAACTGGTAAATGATTAACACATTTCAATTTAAAGATAACACTGGTACTTTTAGTTCACCAGCAGAAGAAGAATGTGTCTGTTGTGATGCCTGATCTGGCCTCACTGCAGCATATTCTTCCCTTAAAGTCTTTTAATAAAACACAGAGACACTGTTGTTTCTATATGAAAATATTTTATGGGCATGTTTTCAAATTCAAATTTCAAATTCGCTTCATTACATTCAGTTCAATCATGACCAGTTTTTATCAACTGTAATAGCAAATTCACCAAAGACTGTTAATGACCATTTTTGTAAACAGTTACTACTGATTGTTACCAATAAAAGCTTATTTTATCCCAGACAGTTTCCTTGTACTTTAATGACACATGGGGCTTGTTAGAATATCATAGTCAACATACACTTAATGTGTTGCCTGCACGTTCCTAAAATATTAGGATTATCTTCACTCTTTCAAATGGTATTTGACAGCAAAAAGTGAGTATATTCAAACATATACTGTTGATAATCAAAGCATCCTGGTACACACAACACAGTAAAATGTGAGGATCAACTGATTTTAGAAAGCAGTGCTAATAATCTGATGTTGGTTTAGGATCAACACTAGTATATGACACAGTTTGATTCGGTATATTGAATCTATATAAATATTATATCTTCCAAGGTTTAACAAACGATATAATGTGAGCTATTCCCAATAACACCAGTCATATTACTCCATTCTTCACAAACAGCGTGTAAAAAGTCATTAGCCACGGTAGCAACGGTCAGTGTTGATTCCCGGCTTAAGTGAAAATAAATGTTGGATGAAGATAAAACTGGAGATGCCAGTGTAAAATAGTTAGCACTAGTAGAGTGAAGTGTTTTAGTGGTGCTGCCAGAGAAACTGTTATCATTGACATGACTGCATGAAGGAGTCATTTGAAGAAAAATGGTTTGGGCCACTTCTCCTTTAGGAATGACGGCTCTTTCCAGTGATTTGACTGGTTGGCAGTCAAAGTGATCTGATCCTGCTTAGGAACAGTTTAGCCTCTCCAAAGCTTCAACCAAGTTTAAAAACAAAACAATAAACTGAATAATGCTAAAGCTCTCTGTAAAGTCAGTGATTATCCTGTGCGGGTTCACCAATACAATCCATTTAATTTATTTGTGTACTTTAACCTGCAGCAAGTAGGTCACTACCTACCATGTCTGACGAGCACAGCAACACACTCTACACTGGCTTCATTTGTTTGTAAAATTTTAAAATTGTCTCTATTTCTGCATGAAAATAACCTAAAACATAATTTAAAAAAAAACTAGAGAAGTGGGTTCTAGTTACTTTACTAAGGAAAATGATCCAAGCTTACATATTCGTATGAGTTAAAAGTATGGAATCCTCAGGATTATACATTCATTTGAAGGGAAAAAATTATAGTCAGCTATTTATTTAGTGAGTCTGGGAGGTCTTTCATATTTAAAGAAATCTAAGTCTTCACTATCAAAGTTTGATCTTGATACAGCTTTGTGTCATTGCTCAAAGGAACTGTCCAAAGTCCTAAATAGATGAGTTGCTGATAGTCACCAAGTTTGAAATAGTTAATGATGAAATTCTAAGTAGTTCTGATGACATCAAAAGCCATCAGAAGTCTTGGTTACTTACTTTTGTAGCAATAACTTTAACTAATTGGTTCTGGTGACTGCATATTGGGGAGTTTTAGCTTCCAGTCCACTGACATTTTTAGAGAGAAATAGAGAAAATTCTAAAAGGATCACTAAGTTTTAAGCACCACTGTAAATATTTGGAGCGAAGATAAAATCATTACAGTTAATTCTCTGGGGATCATCAACGTCTGTGCCAAACTGCACAACAATCAATCCCAAATTCATCCACATAATTCACTCTGAAGTAGAGCCACGCTGCTATCGTGTCTAAAAACCTTTCAGTAAACGCCAGTCACAGTTAATCAAATTCAGTGCAACACATCATGACACACACACACACACACTGGTAAACATGGATGATAAGGTAAAAGGTCAAAGAGGTGTCCTTGAGCAAGAAAACATTCACCAAACAGAGGGTGATGAAACCACGAGCCTTGGTTACCTGTCTAGAAGGTGCATATTCCAAAAGCATAGGCATCACGCGGCTAAAACGGATCCCTGTTCGGCCTTATGAGCAGCAAGTCAGCTCCAGATTTATGACTAACATTCAAGAGACTTGTCTGATATGGCTGTAAGCAGCAGGCATTCTGCTATAAACAGGACCTTACATGGCTAAATTTATATCCCTACAGGAAGGATATTCTACACAGAGAAGCTCAAACCACCTCTTACACATGTTACAAGTATCAACAGGTAGCACAGTGTCCTCTGAAGACTACACAGAAAATCACATGCAGTATTAATGCTGAACTGTAGAGGTTTGAGCAGAACAACTGGTCCTGGCCTAGCTGAAGGGAATACTGTTTAAAGTGCGCCACCTTGTGGCGACTGTTTGGTTAAGCACATATGATAAAACGCAAGACAACTGCTTCAATAATGTAAAATGTAATGGGACAGCATATTCTCATCAGCAGTTGTCACAAACGGCAGTAACATTGATTCATAACAATGTGGTTCCATGCATATAAACTACATCCTAAGTAGCGTAAGTGCCAAAACAGTGCAACGCAAACTATATCAACAGGTGGAACTTCAGACGGCAAAGGAACAACAAAATGTTTTACATGTAGGCAAAAAGGATCCTCTGAACAGCCGTTCCACATGGCAGTACTTTCTAATGAAACCTCAACAGAGACTGTATCTTCATACAATACACCAGTTTGGCAAGCTGGTGCATCACATGACAGTGCATCACACAGTAAACAAACACCGATGTCCCTTGACTAACAACACATTATACTAAAACAACCCTTGCACTATCGAGATTCGCAGAAGTTTTTTCAAAGCCGAATCGTGGGTGGCGACGCTAAAACGATGAGGAGCCTGGAAGGGGAATCCATAAAATATTTTGTGCAGCTCAACATTTTGCCCAGTGTCTACTAGAACTCTAGTTGCCTCCAGAGAAGGTGTTTGTTGTTTGGTTTGTGCTTTTGGTGCAATAAAATTTCATCAACTATCCTGACACAAACATGGCTTCTGTCATGCAGTGACTTTTTAAACATGGATACCTGCAGGTCTGCACTGGGCATTCAGCTGTAAATATAGTCTAATATATTTAACATTTAGTATAGTCGACTATAAATATATATGGCACAAGGGATCAGTGCAAATACACAGTAGTCTTTCTCCACACTGTCACCTCCTCTGGACCGTCCTGCCCAATGAGGGGGAACTGCCTGAGCTCTTGGTTACAGCATATGTGGAATGTGGAGACTAAAACCAACAACTCACACATGTCTGGTCCTAACTGATCTTTCTAAACCATGTGATCTCTCTGAAGACACCAATAATTATCACACACAAATTATAATATCTATTCTTCATCACTGAGGATAAAGTGTGTTCAGAGATCTTGGAGGACACCTACGCAAATGGGGGATAAATAAAAATTAGGCTGAGTTTCAGATCACATGGGAAGGGTCATACACGAGCAGATGCCAGCCCCGGGGGCCTGGGTGAGTCATGAGGAGTGGGACTTTCTGTCTCAGAGGCGCTGGATTCGTCGTCGTCATCATCCGTATGCTCTGAGCTGTGATACAGCATGAAGGCTTGGGTCTTATGGGTTATAGTGATGGTACAGGGGCCCTGGGCCCACGGTTCCCCGTCCACTTGCATGGGCATCTTGGAGCTCTTGAGAACCAGCTGGATAAAGAAGACAACAGTCAACATAATGACATACATTTAATGGATCACAGTGCATACAGGGAAGCATGTAGTTCAGTTGGTAGCGCAGTTGTCTACCAGCCCCAGCGTTAGTGGTTTGATTCCCGGTTCTACCTACATGCTGACCTGTCCTTGGACAAGACACTGAACCCTGTGATTGTACCTTTCTTGTAAGTCATTTTGGATAAAAGCATCTGTCAAATGACTGTAACGTCAGCAGGTACACGTTCTGTGCACCAACGTGCCATTCATTCTGCCCTGTTGATTAGCAATGATGCTTTTGAAAACTATGTGCAAAACTCTTAGTTATTCAAATACCAGTAAAATTAGTTCCTGCCTCTTTTCCCTGCTGTGGTTGTCAGTGATGCATTCAGGTGGCAGTCGCAAACCGTGCCACCGCTTTTAACAAAGGTGGCACCAGTAAGCAGGTTTTTCTTGATGGTGGATTTGTTGTTAAGGTGTTTAAGATTACAGTGCGACGTGGTGTGAAAACAAGTGAGGAGAATGAGCGCACGCAGGTGCACAGTGGCGTCAAATCAGATTACTTCAAATTAGATTCTCAACTGCCACCTGGTTGTGAAAACTTACTGCCTTTCTCCATGCCCTCTTATTGAAGTAATCACTGCGACAGAACAGCGTGTGTGTGGCTGTGTATTATCGCCTCACCCTGACAGTGTGGGCCTGTCCCAGTCGTAGAGGGTTGGCCAGCTTGACCTGGATCTGAGCACAGTGAAAGGAGCCAAACACACCCACCACCTCCAGCAGACCATCATCCAGCCTGCGGGGTGCAAAAGGAAACAGCACTGCTGCTGCTGTTCACTGGCAGTTGCCATGGTGACATGTACCACTTGATATAAACAGTTCAGCAAGAACACATGCTCACAGTCATAATTAGCACAAACCCAATGTGGGAGCATATCTTACCTTGTAGGGGGACAGGGCTCATCTCCCATACCCTCCCAGAGTCTGCAGCCTCCACCCCAGTAGCCAATGTTACTAACTATGATGCCCTCCAAACTGGGAAGTTCAACCCTCTCTCCGTCCAACTCCAGCTGTGGTAGGAGTGAGTACAAACACACACACAAACACACACACACATTTGTGAAAAGAAATCTGACATTTACGTGTGAGCTTGTACAGAGATTAGCCTGGCTAGCTATATTTTGAGACAAATGCAAGATGTCAGCTTAGAGACGTTTAACAAAACCTATTTGTTAAAAGACTAATAACATTGTCATGACTATGCATTTAAGTGGTAAAAATTAATAATTAAATTAATATTAACTATTTAGCTAAAGCCAGAAGTTTGTTTAGCTTACTTTAGCTTAGCTTAGCATTGCTTAGCTTAGTTTAGCCTAGCCTAAAGACTGCTAGCACCAGGGAAAACAGCTAACATGACTCTTCAATGCCTCTAAAGCTCAATAATTGTCATGTTGTATCATGTTTTGCTTACTGCTGAAATCTAAAAACAAGTTCTGGTTTCATGAAAGGGTACTGTAAGGTGTTTTAGTAGCCAAGGAGCTTTAGCAAGAGCTAGGGTAGTTGTTAGCACTAGCATTGTGGATGCTCAACAAATTACTGGTAAAACAAATTACTAACATACTAATTTGTCAGTGATTGTCCCTTTAAGAAATCTAATGTGAACAATTTTATAAATGATACATAAGCAGGCCCATACATGTGAAAACTTAAAGAGACTTCACTTCTAGAGTAACAGCTTTGTAACAAGCTGAGAACGTCTAAATGTGGAATTTAGGGCATGACTCAGCGATTCTCACCCAAGAATATCACTAATATGCCAACACTGGCTGTTTGATTGTCTCTATGAACTGCACAGCTGAAAACTGACTGGACATGGTGCTTCACCACATGAACAAAGCTACTGTACCTCAATCCTCTTATCCAGGTCCTTACATTCCTGTACTAAACAATCTTTGGTGCCATACAGGAAATATACAGCCTGAGGAGACAGAAAAATATTACTACAAACCTCTTAGTTTGTTAATAAGTGAAGTGAATAAATTCAGCTCATTCATTTGGATTCAAAAGCAGTCACTCACATGTAGACAGTATTTTCATATATTCAAATGAAGTGGTTCAGACCTTGTTGATGATGCGGCTAGAGAAGAAGGAAGGTGTTTTCTCGCGGTGTGTATGGAAGTTGAGTGCCATCAGAGCGTCGGGCCCCACGGAGAAGTAGTTGTTCATAGACAGAACCTGAGGAGGACACGCGTTGTACACTTTGTACACTTTATATGTAATTGTGTCAGTGGGCTAACACCACAATGTACCCCAACACGCAAACCACTAAGACCCACATACTGGTGAAATCAGACTCACCTTTGGTTTACGAAAGTAGAGGCCTTTTGAAGCTACTTGCACCTTCCACCTAGCAGAAACGTAACAGATATACATATTGATGGCATTTAAAACTTTTTAAGAAGATATCCTATAGATTCTAATAGGAAACCTGCACAAAAATCATTATAAGAACAAGATTAACTGGACAAGGAAGTTCAGCAAATGTTCAAAAACTCTGATACAGTCGTTATTTGTTAGATGTCAATATTTGCCCCCAAATCACCTGTCCATCTTGACAACTTCGGCATCAAGGATGTTACGGAGAACTTGTTCCACGGGGATCTCTCCAGCATACCCGGCACCCCACCCCAAAGTGTTGGATAGGTCATTTCCTGTCCCCAGGGGCAGGATCATCACCCTCGGAATAAACTGGTCTTGGCCCTGACCGGATATTTTCACAGAAAAGTCGTGATATATAGACAAATATGTAATGTAACACTGCAGTGCTAAAAATGAGAAATAAAACTGAGCTGTCTCACCTTAAGCTTCATGGCATCAATGGCATCCAGCACCCACCCCACCGTGCCGTCGCCCCCGCACACCAGCACCCGGACGCTCCCAGGAGGAAGCAGAGTGCACAGCTGGAGGGCTTTGGAGGGTGTCAGCTCAGAAAGGTCAAACACCTAGAGGGGAGATGAGAAGGAAGACTTGTTTCAGCCATGTTTTGTGCAGCCTTCAGTTTATCTCTAACAAATTACAGCTCCAAGGAAAACAAAGGAAAAGAAGCTGCAGACTGACCTGCACAGGGTTGAGAAGTGTGCGAAATTCACCCAGCAGAGCCTCCCCCATGTTGTTACCGCTACGTGTGTTAGCCAAGACCAACACTGGACTCCAGCCGCTGCCGCAGGAAAACGCCAGCTACAGAACAACAACACATAATAACAACAAAAACAATTTAAAAACAACTCCGTGGCACCAAGTCAAACGCACAGCGTGGGCACACCATGAGTCCCAACAACAGAGGACAGATGTTCAGCACCTTGCTGTACTCGTCGGGGTGCCTGCGCCGGAGCTTGTTCACGCGGTAGAGGTAGTGAGGAGGGATGATGAGGCTGTGGAACTCGCCCAGGTCACACTGGTCTGCATTCGTCAAGCTGTCCATGCAGTCGTCGTGCACTGTGGTCTGACACCACACACACCTGAAGGAGGAACAGAGGGACACACACCTATGACAATGTGTAGCTGCAGCGGTGCTGATCTGTCTCTGTCACTGACCTGTCAGGCTGCCCAGGCTAACAGAGAGCATTAACATTAGAGCAGCAGACATCTCACAGCTACAGAAAGGCTGCTCTGTACATGTAAGCATCTGTTTTTACGCACACACGCAGCCTCAGATGTAATTTATTCAGGAAAAGTGTGTGTTGTACACATGTTCCTGCTCAGGTAGCACCACCAACGCTACCTGAAGTCGCACAGCTTCGGCTGGGTCCCACACTGCTGTTTGCACACTGCACAGTAGCTGGCGAGAGGGACATTTCCGCGGACCCAGCGATGCTCCATGGCTCCATCGGGGCTAGAAGGGGCCATGATCTCCTTGCACGGCAGGCTCCGGTCTGCTGGGCGCAGGCACTCCTCATCGGCGCACACGCCGCAGCAGTCGCAGAAGGCTCCTTGCAGGATGTGCTGGGAACAGACGCAGCAGTAGGTAGGCTTGTTGAACAGGTCGGTGCAGTGCCAGCCGTGCTTGCTCTTGCGAAAGAAATCCTTCATGTGCGTCTTCCGCTTGGAGCGCTGGGCGCTGCACCACAGGGTGATGATGACCGGGACGATGACGGCCAGAGAGGTCCAGAACAGCAGCGTCCACTCCTCCCGGGAGCCGAAGTCATCCTCGTCTCCTTCCTTACACATCGCTGCTGGACGGTGATGCTAATGAGCGGAAATCAGTGATAAGAAGAAAACAGTGACAGTGGACAGGACGCGCTCCTAGTTTCTCCTGCGACACTCATGTTTTCAGACAGCGACAGGAAGCTACAGGAAGCGTGACATTAAATATAAACATTTTCATACGTAAACTAGCTGTAAACAACAAGACAACGATGTGACGGCGAACACACGAGCTAACGCGCTAAACTGGAATGAGCAGAGAGTGTTTAAATGTCAAGATAAGTATGTTCACCGATTGGAAATAGCGCCAGGGCGTGTACGAGGAAGTAGAAGCGCAAGTGTGGAAGAAGGAGAAATGTTATCAACAATGTTTACATTAACATTAACACCACGTTCACTGTAAAATATTAAAATGACCATTGTTAGTGATGAAAAAACTCAGTATTCATGTACTTATAAATATACAAAGGATACTTAAAAAATACTCAATTATCAGCTGTGAATTATTTTTTAATTCTTACAAACTCACCTTAAATTAAATGGTTCTTATAGAAAATAAATATAACATACTGAAATATCTAATCTAAAGCAGCGCTATGATGCTCATTTTTTATAAGGGGGTTTGACAAAGAATTTATTAATATTCTGTAAACTTATATGTTTTGATGAAATCTTTTCATTTAGATAATAAATACTGATCACAGCCGCAAGATAAATGTAGTTGTGACAGAAGAAGCCTGTAATAGGTTCAACATTCAGCTGCTGATCGCAGAGGAAAACGACTTTGTCATGTTACAGCTGCTCTTTGTTCAGAAAGGAACCACAAGCAGAAATACACACTAACACAAATAAAAATAATAAATACATAAATAAGAATAATATGAACACAGAAAATCTGGTCAGGGTTGAATATAATGCAATAAACAGCAGTTTCTCAATGACATGAACGATGATACGATGGTCAAAAGTGATGATCATAATAAAGTAACGTGTTTTGCGTAGTTCCCTCTGTGGCAGCAGAACAGAAGCAGTAAAATAGCACAAAATGAAGCCACTCAGGTAAAAACACCTGAAGCACAGTATGTTGTTCCTGGCTTTGTTATAACAGACTAGCTTTACCATTACAGTAGCTGCTATCAAATGCTGAATGCCTCCTTACACACACTACTGTAGACCTCCATCAGTGCTGGTGTAGCTCAAGCTTAACTGATTTGTATGTTTTCCTCTCTAAAAAAGGGCAGTAAATTTTAGGCATTTGTCAAGAGGTTCCATGACTTTGTTCACACATGGCTTTTGAACACATAAATGATATTTGAAAGATTTTTATAAAAATGTGTGGGTTTTATGGAACACTATGAGTGATGTTTAACATTACAATGTTAAACATCTTAAACATTTAACATTACAATGTTAAACATCTCAGTGGTTTCTGGCTTTGTTGAGATCTAAGCGAACCCGGAAGTACAGACAAAGTACATCTAAATTAGTTTTATCATCTTTGATTCTGAGCCCCTGATGTGCAGGCGGCCGCTCCACTTCACGCATGCGCTGTAGGGGGCGCTGTGAAGTTTTCATATCAAATTAAATTATAACATTCAGGGAACTGAGGCCTTGTACAGTTAAGAATTAATTGAGCCAAATTCATGTTAAAGTCTTCACGATGCTCGACCCGGTGCGCCATGATAGCGAGAGGCGGAAACGGTGACGCACGATGACGTGTTGCCTCGGACGTCACTGCAGTCCGCAAATTCAACTATGGAGTAAATCAAGCGTGAAAACAGGACTGCTGTGCTTTGGCAGATAAGTGACTGAGCTGAAAATGTTATGAAATCCAAATAATGTGAATAATTTAAAATCAGTTTGGTTATTATGACAGCAGAGGTCAGTAATGTTAAGAAGATAAGAAAAAAATACAGAGAATAAAACTTAACCTAAAGCTTAAGATACCTAGAGTTGTAGTCCCTGATAAATGTACAGGTCACACTTATTATATACGTATTGTGACACAGTGCCATGTTTCGTTAGGTCATCCCCACCTCCTCAGTGTCACAGTCCCACGTCTTTTAAACTCCACACCACCAGTGTAGGCTGTGCGGCAAACATCTGGACTCACCAAATTTGATCCAAAATGACCCTGGTGACATAAAACCTCCTCCTCAAACACTGAGTAGTTCTCCTCTTGACCAGTAAACTGACCTACATGTGTAAAATCAGAGGGATTCCCTTTGACTTTACAGATCTTAGTATAGCAAAGCAGTGTGTAACTATCAGTTCAATTAAAAAAAGTGAATGTGTATGTTCAGTATGTACGTATCTCATTCTTCCTGGCAGATCCTCTCATCCTCTGTGTCTAGTATTTTAACACAGAGATCTCACTCTTTGATACTAGTTATTATTAATTATTATAATATTATTTGCAAATTCATATATGTATATATGTGTGTGTGTGTCTCTCCTACACCAAACCTAATTCTGAAATTTAGAAACAACAAATTTCAAGCAGGCCTTAAAGTAGTGATAGATAGATTTTTATAATGTTTTTACACACAAAAAACATAGAATTTTAGACAGAGCACCCTCAGTATTGTCTCCTTTCTCTAAACAGCTGTTAGCACTGCCATCTAGTGGACCACCTCACAGTACAATAGGTAGCATAATTGCTGCTCCCCAATAATATTTCAACTTCTGTAACATCTGATATGAGCTATATAAATTACATTTGTCTATACATTAACATGTACTCATTGATAATCATATATTTCAAATATCTCCTCAGTATAATGGGCAGATGAGTATTTGTGGGTGACGTGCAGGGGGAAGAGGAGGAGAATTTACCCCCTTCACCCCCACTGGACTCCAGTCAGGACCTCAGAGCAGCGAAGGCTCAGGCAGGAAAAAGGCAAAGAAGATGAAGAAGCTGGTGGTGTGTTTGCTGTGCCTGGTCCTGCTGACCGTTTACACTGGTAGGAAACTCAAGATTTACCTGCTGTCATGATGAATTATGGAGTGATCGTTTAATCAGCAGAATACCCTTTGGTTCTCTGCACCCTGCTCTTGTAACAGTGAATGAGACAGATAAGGACATAGAGGAACAATGATTAGTGGAAGTGATTGAGTGCTCTCATGCATGAAGCTAATGTGTCTCTCTTTTGTTGCATGGCTGAGTTAGATGCTGAATTAATTTTCACTGTTGCTTGAGTAATTGCTGCATTTACCAAGTGTTCTTTCACAGCAGTATAACACATTACGATTGCGCTTGCGTGATTTATTAGCATGCATACTCGCTTCAAACACAAAATGTAAACGCACACCTTTTCTGTGTTTTCTGAAACTAGTCTTTCTTCTTGATGAAATAGCTGTGGAATGTTTTTGTGTGTGTGTGTGTGTTTTGCCACGTTGCTGTGAGGGCCCAGGCTGCAACAGCAGCAGCAGCAGCAGCAGCAGCAGCAGCTCTGGCCTTGTGTTGACAGAGGTTCATTTCCACAGCAGTTCCCTTCGGCAGGAGAGGAAGAGAGAGAACTAGGGGTCACGTGCAGCACAGGCCCGACTCCCTAGGGAGCGAGGAGGATGAATGGGCACTTTGTTACCTTCCACCAAATACCCTCCCAATACAGGCCTGAGCTGAGAGAGAGAGTGAGGGAGACAGACACAGAGAGCCCTTGCTCTGCAGAGGACACTGTGTGTATGTGTGCGTATGAGAGAGCAGCTCCCTTGGGGCTACCGTTGGGGAAATAAACAGCCTCACATGGACTAACTAAACACATCGGGTCAGCCACAGCCCTCCAGCAGCAGATAGTGGTCAGAGGTTTATTCATGGCTCTGAACACAGCTTTCAGTGAGAGAAATGCTGTCCTGGTTAGCCAACAGCCAGCTGCCAAGCAAACAGCTGGTATGTTTCTGACAAAAACAAAATAACTCAGAGGTTAAACCGAGAGCAGTTCCTGAGTGTCTTGAAGCTGCCATCACATTCTCATGTCTTCAAAACAAGAACAAAACGCATTCTTTTACCTGCTTTATCTGACAGTTTGATTGGATCTTTTCTTTCCCAGCAGCAGAAAGAGAACTGGATGGAAACACGTTATCTCTTATCATTTCTCTCCCTTAGATGCCAACCCTATCATCAAGGAGAAGTTTGCTAAGCAGCTGCTCCGCAGCAAGAGGGAGAAGCCCGGCTACCCCGATGAGCCAATGAGAGTAAGGTTCAGTCAGGGCAAAGAGCAGAGTTTAAGTGGAGACTGACTTGACACTGTATTGATACATACTGATTTCTAAAGATTTCTAGTTAACACTGTGTTTTAACCCCCTTTAATTACTATTTATACTCACTATATAAACACATATTAAAGCCCCCTAACATGTGGTATTGTTCTGTAAATACAAAGATGTTTAATTGTTTATTAATGTTAATAATATATAATAAAATGAATAAAAGCAATGTAAGAATAGCTCCATAATTAACAGATCAATATGTATAATGTTGCTATCTGTGGATAGGCAGAGAATATATTTGCAATTTTTATTCACCTTTTTTTAGATCAGGCATTTCAATGCTAAAAATGTATATATATTTATTAAACTTTTATTTTCTAACAAAAATGTTGAAATTGTTGGTAAACAAATAGACACAGTGCAGTTGGAGTGTTATTGTGATTAAAGTCTCATCTTCTAGACTCAATAGACAAAAAGACCATTAAATTATGAACTTTTTACATGCAGATAATAATAATTGTGCACTTCTACAGAGATTAACCACTAATATAATATAGTTACAGAAACACACAAACTCATAAGGTGCTCTTATGGAAACAGGAATAAAATACAATGAAAATAAAACATGCTCCAGCAGAGCTGAAAATTAGCTTAAAGCAGGTTTTCAAAGATGTGAGTTTGCTTTCATAAACCCTTTTGGTGAGGATGAGTGAACATTTAATATCCATGGGGAGAGAGTCCCAGAGGGTGAGGACAGATATGTCACCCTAGGATTAGTCCTCTAGGGGAAGGAGAAGAGCTCTGAATAAGCTGA
>OMLM01004600.1:2317-12469 GCA_900302695.1 Helostoma temminkii | reverse complement strand
TATATATATATATGTGTGTGTGTGTGTGTTATAAGCAAACTAAATAGTTGCAATACTATTCGTTTACATGAGAATAAAATGTAGCCTGTAGCAGCCTGTCTTTGCCGAATATTTAATATTTTCGTTATTATTGAATCAATTTGCTGATTGCGATTCAATCATGTGACGACGAGAACAGACTTGTCCGCGTGACGTCATCCCGATCGGCAGATATTTTCGGAAGCTTTGATAAAGAGGCAATAATCAATAATAATAATATTTATTAGTAGTATTATTCCTGCTGCAAATATCTGGACTTTTTCCAGCCTCGTCGCTCAGACATATTCATATACTACAATGACTGAGGATTAATGATAGCACAGATTAACTTTATTATTATCATCATTATTATTATGGTTTATTTTAAATTGTTGTTATATAATTTTTTACATGACCAATAGCGACAGTCGGGTTAATTGCATTTTGGCTATTGCTCATATTAAATAAGTTTATTCCCAATATTGCAAATCAAAATTTTATTTCAATGCGTCAGGCCAGAATATCAAAGAATACATAAAATACTATTAATAATAAATACAATCTGCTGTGTATGGATAGCATGAAGATAACAGATCGATTTCTAATTTGAATTCATCTCTAATTGTTTATGTATTTAAGTTCATGGCTCATCGGGAGAATCGAACCTGTCTTTTCTGAAGATGGAATAAAAAGCTTGTTGTGGTTTAAAGAACAACGCGGATAAAGTCACACAGTTGATGAGCCGAAGCTCGGCTCCAGCCATAGGCAGCACAATTACATTTTATCTAAATGCGCGCAGAGATCAAGAGGAAGAATGAGTTTAGAGGCCAGGACAGTTTCAGGGTTGTTTCTAATCCGTTTGTTAGAACAATGGATCGTGTCCACAGCTGGAATCTGATTCGTTTTATTTGGCTGATGTCCGTGAAAACGTACAGATGTGCCAAATGAATCCAGGCTAGTTTGTGTTACGTAGCGGATTTAAAGTCAGTTTAAAGTCCTGCGGGCTGATGGGTCACAGTTCGTTAGCAGAGAAACAACTGTGCTGGATCAGCCGCTGAGTAAAGACTGTGGACACGTCTCCAGGCTAATTAACGCGTGAACATGAAGAGTGGAGTAATTCCCACCTCAGACAGAGCAGCTTTTATTTATATAATAATTAGAGAGAGTTGGTCTCCTCTGTAGAGTGAAACTGCAAAAGAAAATAAATCAATTCAAATCCATCTGACTAAACATTTTACTTTTGGAGGCTCCACTTTTCAGTGATTTACACTAAACTAGGTCATCGCGGGTCCAGCAGTGTGGACGTCGGGATCCTTGAAGGTGAACAAATGTGACATGGCTGCTCTCGGAAGCCGTCTATTTCTTCAGTCTGTGATCTGATCACACTGTGGTTTCTAATGTTTCACTTTCTGGTCGCCTTTATTTTTCGGCGCATCACCGCTCAGCAGACAGAAAGGGAAGATGGGCGCACCTCACGCTCTGGATGCGATTGGTCTCGGCGCGCCTGCAGTGCAGCAGTGCTGCCGCCGTTAAAACACTATTGGTTGGCTTGTATCCGGGCAAGACGCTGGTTCCCGATGCGCGCACAAACTGGGAACCCCGGCCGCGGCACAAAGACGCCAGTATGGAAAATGTAGTAACAAGGAAAGACATGAGAAAGAGAGCGGTGTGAGCGCTTGTTGTCTCTATTACATTCAGAGGGGATGATTAAATAATATAAATGAAATAACATAAAACTAGGTGTTGCTTCTCTAATTTCTCTGCAGGCTTCCTCGGGCTACCACGCCAGAGCCCACTTTAAGGTTTCATTTACTTTGTCCCAGTAAGCATGAAAACAGGACAGTGTCACGTTTCAGTCACAGGTTTTTGCAAATGGTTCATATCACAGAATCCAGCCTCGCTTCTTTCGAACCACGTCCATGTAAGACTGGCAGTCACCGGCTGAGTTAACCACTTCCAAGCGCAGCAGACACAAAGGCTGGTGTGTGGTGGCTGCAGGAACGGTGAAGATGCGCGCACGCTGTTTGTCTTTGTGCGCAAATCTCCGTTTTACCACACACACACACACACATGTGTCATGCTCCCACAAAACAACAACAACACACGCACTTGTGTTGATCGACAACACACCAGTGTTTTTCCTGCAGCTGCTAAAACATGTGGACTGAGTCATCAGTGACGCGCCAGTCATGACTGGATGATCCCAGCAGGTCAGTCACTGAGGACGGGGCAGTGTTGGTTGTGTCCGGCTGTTTTCACATCTACGTCAATGAAACTGGCGCTTAATAATAGTAAGGCTGAACACGCGCAAAGCCGCTGCGCCAAAATGGTCTTAGTGGATTGAAAATGAGATCTATAGTTGATTTATTTTCATGCAAGCGCATGAATTCTGATGATTAAGCAGCTGATTCTGCACCAGTCACCATCTGACAGACTGCGGGCTGCAGGGTGAATTGGCGCAACAGGCCTACTCATGATTAAATAAAACACACCTTAAGGATCGGGCTTGTTATTATAAATGTTGCGTTTAATCTCCTTATTCAACTGGTGTGACGTCATTGATAAACCTGTTATTTCGTTTAACATCTGCAGCGCGCGCCCGCGCGCCTTCCATGTGCGCGTTTCAGCAGGTTTGCGCACAAGGAGACTCAGAAGTGACGCAGCAGCAGCGCGTATTTAAGATCTTCCTCGGATATAATGTGTGATTATGGAAAACAGCAGAACACACGAGTTTTAGAGTCAGAGAACATTTAGGCCTGAGTTCATACACGCACAGATCCAGCGTGTGCTGGCAGTTAGAGAGGAAGAGGAAAAGGGTGGATCACCGAGAGCACTTGTTATTGCACAATTGCGAAGAGTTCTTGTTTAATTTATGAATTACATAACCAACATGATGGATGTTTGGCAAGTTTTTCCTTAATGCAAACTCACAGTTTATGCGTTCTGCTTAGAGGAACTGTTGTCAGTCTTAAATCATGCGGGGAATTCCCCGCTGTACCTTGTTTGTTGAAACATGGCAGAAAGTATTTGTCGGCTGCAGCAACTGAGGTCGTTTTAGAGAGAATAGAGAAAGTGGATGCGGCAAAGAGGGGACAGCCATTTTATGTGTCGTTGCTCACTTTAAGGCGCACAGAAAGTAGGTTTATTGGCGGGCTGCAGTGGAGGAAATGGTCGGGAGCCGCCTTCTCTGTCATTACTGTCGTCGAATTACACCGTGTATCGAAGCAAGTCGTGTTCATGTTGTAGGAAAAGACACATATCAATCAATTACCCATGAATCAGACAACACATTATGTTGAGACAGGATCCGAGTTTGGGGAGGTGGAAGCTGCAGGAGAGGTCCGAACCCCTCTGCACATCACATTCAGTCCCTGAGAGGAGCAGCAGCAGCGCTGTGCGTGGCTGAAATGTAAGAAATAGGAAACCTTGGAAACATGGAAATAATAGCCTGAGCCAGTAAAGACCGAACCTGTGGGTCAGTGTAAGAAACCAGTCACCTCCTGCTGCGCCTCCGAGCAAGACAGCGGGATTTATTCAGGAAACATGTGACAGGAACACCTGTTCAGGTCAAAGATGTGAGCCTTCAACCAGTAGTGTTGGTTAGACCATAAACCACGTCCTGGCGGATTGATTTAATGGTGGTATGATTTAATAAACTTCATTTAAGAATCATTTATGTGTTTTTTTTCTTCATGAATTTCTCATTCATGCTAAAGTTATAAACTATATTTAAAGTGAGTCTCAGCCGCGATTCTTAACAGGACATGCGTTACAGGTAATGTGTGGATGGTAAGTTACATTTATCTAATAACCAAAATCAGAACCATTAGGCCACAATGCAAACTTGCCTACATACATCGTTATGATTTAATTATGTGTTAAAGAAATCAATCAAGCACGTTGCTCTACGTGGAACAGGCCTGACCCAACACTACAGGCCTCAGGCACATAGTGCAGGCTGCCGGGTTAGATGATGCCTATCTGAAAATAAACTCACATGCTCTGTAATAATCCTTATGGCCGAAGCCTACACACACACACACACACACAGAACCATAAATATAGCCAACTTCAGAGATAATGTTAGCTGTTTCAGAGCATTGTAGCTGCTCCTTTTCTGCTTCACTGGGCCTTTCTTTCTCTCCTCTTTCTCTTCCTCTTTTTTAAAGCTGCTGGTATGGGATGACATGCAAAGAAACTCAAGGCACACAAGTTCGTAGATCACTTGCAAACAATTTTATTATTGCAAAAACTATCACGAAGCCTTCAGTTTGCAGTCTGCACGTGGAGACAGACTGGTTCTCACAGAGCGGCACCTCAGATCACAGAGTGCTGGGTAGTTTTTCTTGACACAAGGGAACACATGTGATTTAGGTTACTTTAAGTGGACCAATTTATCACAAGAGCTACTTTAAATATGACACAGACTTTATATATTTTAGCATTTAGGCTCCTGACAGGGGACTCATGGTATTAATCATTCCGATCACACAGCTTAGCTGTCAAAAAAAAAAAAAAAGCATAATTTTAGTATCGTAACGTAAATAAATATTGTCACATGGTTCTGCTGTCTTAATGGAAGTGATTTGTGCTCGGGAACAGATCTTCAGATGCATGACTCGAAAAAAGAAATCCGTTTGAACAAAAGACCAAATAATAGGAGGGTATACCAAACATGAATAACGTTTTAAAACCGCCTCCTCTTCATTTTCAGCGAAGAAAATCATGCGTGTTGACAGAAAGGTGCTTCATTTTTCTGCATGTGCTTGTGTAAGTCAATGCCTCGGAGCATAATCTGCCCAAGCGGCTTGCATCCTTGTTTAAATCTGTCCATCTGTTCACACACACTCACACTCTCATCCTCACACACTGTAATTTACCATGATTTTATAGAATTTTTCCCCCTTCACAAAAATTCTCAGCGTATCCTGCATTTGTTTAATGTTATCTGACATGTAGGTGGTTGAGCGTTGCGAAATCACATCCATAGAAAAGTGAGTATTTACAAAAGTGCATCTTCAGTTGAAATTTGATCTACTTCTGGTTTTTACAACTACGTTTTGAAATAGCTGAAATAAGATACTGCATGTGTTCAAATCTCCAGAAATAACAACCAGATAGAGCTTATAAGAACAAATATGCAAATAACCCAATAAAGGATTCTTTTTTTTTTAACTGTCTGAGTTTTACAAAATGAAAAGTTATGGGTTCATTTGTACATTCAAGCATCTGAAAATACAAATATATCTATTGTACATTTTATACAGCGGCACAGTTTGGCCCAGCTCTGCTACACTGTTACATACTCCTTAAATGTAACTGTGAGGCAGTTCGTAGTAATGTCTGTGATGATGATATTTCCAAGAAAAGGCTGGAAAGTGGGAAAAGTCTCCTCTTTTTTCTTTTCACTGTTGGAACCAGACACAACCGAGTCCACTTTCTCCTCCTCTGCAATTTTGTGCGTTTCAGTCTGGGGCTGTGTTTCTGGTTCTGTTTGTGCCTGCGTCTGAGTTTTACCCTGCAAGTGCTTTTCGGCTTGTGTCGGAATTTGAACCTGTGTTTGCGCTTCGGTTTGTGTGCGTGTCTCGGGCTGCATCGCTGGGGAAGCTTGAGGCCTGGACTTGACCATGCTCAAGTCGATAGGTTCCTCTTGGTCCGCGTACCCACAGTCCTGCAGTCCAGCACCACTCTGGTGTCCGTTTTGGTCAATGCTGATGCTTTGGGTGGGAGAAGAAATGCTGTTCGGAGAGCTGACACTTGTGCAGCTCAGAAATCTCTTGCTACTCCCATATTCCACTGTGTCAGTGAGGTGTCGCTTTAGTCCTTGAAATCCACCTTGGTTTCCTCTTTTGTCCGGTGCAGGGGGATCTCCCTTATCTAAAGGCAGGGAGAGCAGATTAGGCTTGGTTGTCAGTTGTAAAGGCTGATCCGCTGCAAGCTGCCCCTGACCCCTGACCTCGACATGTTTATCCTGTTCCATCACAGTTGGCTCCATTTTGGGGGACTGCTCCTTTTCTTTAGGACAATCTCCATTAAATCCAGATCTGGGAACGCTTGGTTTGTCTTGGCCGCAGTTTTTTGCAAATCCATTCATGAGGCCGAGCTTCTTGATGAGTTTCATCTTCTCGACGTGGTTCTCCGTGCTGTTCTCAGCTCCCTGCTGAGACTTTTCAGCATTTTCAGAATGACCATTTTTAACCTTAGCCCCTTGCATCCCCTTGTCCATGTACTTGCTCATGACAATCACAATCCGTCCGTTCTTGTTTTTGTTCTTCACGATCTTTAGCTTGCTGCTGCTGACACCATTGGACTGTGGTGAGGCGTCCTCTTTAGGTTTTACTTTTTCCAGCTCCTTGTGCCCGTTGAGGTCAGCTGGAAGCTTCTTCAGCTCCATGGTGATATCCTTCACTTTGGTCAGGCAGCCTGAGTCCTTGTCCCGAACCCACTTCTGCTGCACCACAGGAGGCAGGTTATACCCTTTGTTGGACAGCTCCGCAGCTTTGACCTCTCGGGGTTTAGCAAATATGGGCTCGTGCACTTTGAGGTCCGGCTGGTAGTGATGATGTTTCTTGCTGTTGAGCTGATAGTAGAACTTCTTGCCGTTGCTCTGCTGCTCGGCCTCACGCTCCCTGCACAGCGGCTGGTACTGGTGGTGTTTCTTGCTGTTCAGCTGGTACTGCTGTGTCTGTGGGCGGAGCATTTGTATGGGGCTGGTCTTTTGACAGCTGTCCTCATCCAGGGACACCTCCTGAAGGTCGGCCAGAATACTGGATCTCCTAGCAAATGAGGGGACCTGTGAAATGAAAAAGAAATTAGCGTTAAAAACATAAAAATATAACTCGGTGACTGTGACATGATAAATTTGGAGATTTTCTCTGTATTGTAAATAAAAGGCATCCCTCTGAGCAGAAAATGTGATTAATGGTGCAACCGTCCACGGTTTCAATACATGTGTCTTGTGTCAGGCTACAATAAAAAGCCATGGTTCACTGGGGCCCATGAGTTGTACTGAAGACACTGTGCTTGGAATGTGTAAAGGGGCTCTTGTGAGGCCCGAACGACTGCAGCGTTTATTTCAGGGGCCTTGGTCCATGTTCACCCGGCTCTCCTACAGGCTGAGCCGTCACAGTGACATTTCAAAGTGTCTCCTAAGGCTGTGACCTCAGCTCAGAGGAATGTCACTGGCTGCTTTGTGTCCCGTTGTTGACTTTATCCTATGCGTTGCCACTAACGTCCTCCTGAGAGGAACAAAAACACTCTTCGGATGGGTCCCCCCGGGCCTTTTGGAGCGGAGATTGACGCAGTAAATTTGCGATTCAGTCATCACGCTACAACTGTACTGTCCCTATGAACTCCCTGTGAAATTTAATATAGATATCTCCTATCAACATTACTGTTTGCAATAAACATTGAAATTGTCAGTGTGCCAGCACTCCCAAGGGCACATTGATTTTTCACATCACATAAACATAACTTATCATGGGGAACTCTAAGTTTTTTTACTATCTGGCACATTAACCTTTAATAATCACTTCTCAGGCTTGAAAGCCATAAAGGTTGTGTTACAATCTGGAGGTAACGGCTGTGGGCGTTTACCAGGCAGAGCGGATCAAAGAAAAGATGCTGTTGTTGAGACCTCAGCTTTTTGCTGCTTTTCTCATGTATCTATGGACTATATATGGAATATTTAGTCACAGGAGAGCCCCTTAAATCTGAGAGATCAGGTTCATAGCTGTAATTCATGATTCCCACTGTTAATCATCAAGAGAAATATCATGATTTCTTTTACCTGAACCAGAAGGTGCTTGGGCTTTGGTCCTCTCTTGCGATATCCCATCAGCTGCTCTTGACGTTCTCTGTGGGAGAGGAGAAGAGCAGCCAATCAATGGAACCATCTCGCAGGGATGAGTCACAGTTGCATGGCAACACAACGTCACGGGTGCCCTCCTCAGGCTCAGTTAGAAAACACTGAGCCCATGTAACAGTAAGTTACACTTCATGCTACGCTGATCAAAGGAGCACTCCCTTCATTTCATTAGTGTATTTCCCTTTTTACATTGAATCTTCAGCGCTCCATTACACAAACCAGCAGAAACTAAGAAGTGCATCTAAAAATGATGCTTCTTTCTCCATAGTTAACACTCACTGTCTCATTTAAGGTGTGTGGAAGCTAAAGGCCAGCCCCTCTCTGACCGCTTTCCTCAGTCTCCATACAAGTCTCTCCAAGGCAGTAACTCAATACCACAGACAGGAGTGATGTCAGTACCCTCCCCCACCCTCCTCCCTCACATCTAATTACAATGACGACTCAGTGTATTTTCATAGCCTGGCATTCAGACGATTTGGCTCCCCGAAGAGACACGCAATTAGTTTCAATAAAATCTCTCCCCTTTGGAGCGAGAGGGGTAATTGCAAAAACAGATGGGAGAGCGATGACGGTGTTTTGCTTTAACGTGTGACCTGCGCCTGAAAGGTTGCTGCAAGCAAAAACTGAGAGAGGCTCGGAGAAAAGCCAGTGACAGTTTTACACGCCATGAGTTTAAGAAATTCAATTATGGCGTCTTTCGCATGGAGCTGTTTGGTCAGTCACTCAACACACTACTTAGCACTTACCCAAGCAGCTAATGTCACTATGGTAGTGCACTTTGGTAAGCATGGACCTGGGGCCCGTTACTAACAGGAAGTTACTCTGCTTTGAATTCTAAGACTGTGCATGCACCTCTGAGTTAGAACAATTACTAAGCCACTCTTTAGTTCCCTGCTTACTTTTATCTCCATTTCCTCTAAACTCTCAGCTGCATCATGAGCAAAAGAAAACAGAAATATGTTTCGTTTATTGTTCCTTCACTTGGACATTTGACTTTCGCTGTGCAGTAAGATGTTTGCGCAGGAGGCTGTTTTTCCGTCCGTCTGCTGAAAGAATGAGGCTCTCTGTGCTCACCTTAATTCAAGCATGAATTTATGACATCACAAGTGGCGTCGAAGCCAATCGAGATCCAGGTGGAACAGTGCACATGAGTTAACTCCGGAAAAATAACCAACTAGTCAAACAGAACTTGTTTTTCGGTAGGTTCCGCGTCATTCCACGATTGGTTTATTGGCCTGTATAACTGGTTGCTGTGTCCTGTGGGAGCTGACGCAGGTGTTGCTGGTCACTACAACAACAAGTAGCACTTAATCACCATAACCTGATGCTAACAGTGAAATAACTATCAGGTGACAGTGCACAGGAGCTCAGTGAAGTATCGCAGTTTGCTCTGGTATCCCTGAACCCAGATTAACCCTAACCTGACCCTCTGATGACACCAGTGTTAAGCCTAATCCAAACCCACAGACACCGAATTTCTGTACCTTTGACTCGCACACTATGTGTTTGTGCAGTTTATTATCGACACAGTGTGTGACTAGGCCGCATACTTCCTAACCACAAACGCACTTCCTGCTTTGCACATGTGGATGAGTGACAGACATTCCAAGAGTAGTGTCAAAAACTGGAAAGGTTGGAATTGCGGTCTACAGTATATACCTGTTTGTTCATGTTATTGTGACATTTATTTTGTGGTCCTGTGTTTGTCCAACTCTCAACTTACCTGTCTTGGAAAGCGTCCAGCAGCCTTGGGTCCAGTATGTTTTCCTCTGGTTCCCACGTGTTGTATCTATTCAGAGAGCAGAATGTGAACAGTGAGGCACTGGCACTAATAAGCAGTGACTGAGGACACCAGGTGATTTCCTACACCCACCCAATCTTTAACGTGTTCATTCTGTCATAGCTCATATTTATATGCGTGTAGACAGCAAGCTGAGACACTCGCATTCCCTGCGGACGCAAGTGCAATAAATCGGGAGTAACTTTTACGCACGGGTGCATGGAAGGAGGACACAAAGGCCCAGCCTCCATTCAGCTGCAGATGTACATATTTCCCAAACACAGCTTTCGATTATAGGCATGTCTTCCTTTAATTGGCACACTGGGGATTGCATACATTGTAAAGCCACATCCATCATTGAGGCTAGCGCGTCAACCGACCAAAGCAAGAACGCGCAACCGCCCAAAAGTGCGCGCACGCTAACACCGACACACACACACACACACACACACACACACACACACACACACACACAGACTTCTGTGTG
>OMLM01004598.1:19211-54315 GCA_900302695.1 Helostoma temminkii | reverse complement strand
TAAGGTCCTCCCAAGTAGACATACAGTCATGGCAACGCTTGATCATAATGAATAATGAATGACTCACAGGTTCACTTTACAAGAAGCTTTTCAGGTTCAGACACACATGATGTCCTCATTATCAGAGTGTAAAGTGAAGTCTGGGCAGGGTGACTTTAACTAAGTGATGTTTTAAAAAACTTGTGCTCTGCTCAACAGAAATGTAGTTTAATCTAAATGTATACAAATACGAATGCAATAAACTCTTCCATTACACTTCAGCAGAGTACAGGTGACTTTAAACATCAAGAAATTATTTGTTATCTTTTAGAAATATAGTAAAGCTCTCAGCTTTTACACAGTGAGAACTGTGACTATATGTGTGAAGTAAAGCACACACAAACCAAATGCATCAAAAAAGACAGTAACACACTAAAGAAGATCTACTTTGAACAAATGTGTAGTTAGTGTAATCTGTGTTTTCAAGGAATAGTCTAACAGTTTGGATGTTGCAGTAGTAGAAAAGACTGACAACATTTTCACGTCTGTTCAACACAGTATGTAGGTGGACCAGGACACCATTAACTCATCTTAGCAGACTGGAGAGTGTTTCTTTAATTCATACATGAACTGAAATGTAAAACCAACAGGCTTTAGAGGAGTAATGGAGTAATGTGATGATGAGGAATAGCAACTGCACATCTTCTTTCTTTTCTGTTAGGTCAAAACATTTCACTACAGTAGTATATATAACCTCACATCTACTTTGTGTTTTTAGTTAGGATAATATAGACTCTAGTCTCACTGTAAGACTCAAACTGTGGAGCCACTGTAGAAGATTAGCAACTAACTATTTAGTTTTCTCTTTCTCACTCATGACAGATGATTTTTCATTCATATTCATTCGGTTATTCTGTGATTCTTTGTCTGCTTTTGCCTTTTCTCTATCTGTTCTGTCATTTCAAATCTTGCTGCTGGCACATGCCCTTCCCAATTCCCTATTCCTCATTTTCTCATTAACTCAATAGTACAGATACTTGACTATTGCACTTGCACTTTGCCAGTTCGTCTGTTCCTAGCAGTAACTTTCCATAATCCTTTGTGTATCCCACCTTTTTCTTTTGCCCACCTTCTTTTTGTGGATTTAATCTGCTCTTTTTATTTACCATGAGTCTTTGCCTTTTGCCATTTGCCAACCTCTGCCCACCTGGTGACTTCGCTTCCTGCCATTTGGCCTTACTTTCTTTGCCTGTATCACTTTTCCGGCAAAGGTGAGCTGTTTAAACTCTTACAATACATCTAGGAGTTGCATGTTTGAGTCCTGTGACAATATTCTCCTTTTTTCAAGAACCCACATTCTGATGTAAGAGCTAGGTAAAGTGGCATTTTGTCATCAGTAGATGGATGATGGGATGGGCTAATGGGTTACAGACTAGGACATCAGAGAGGAGCAAAGGTGAAGGATGCACCTGGTGTCACATTTACACAGCTGGTGTAGCTGTGCTCAAAGCAGTAAACCAATACATAGCACGAGAGTAATGCTATATATGCTATGTTTCTGTTGCCAGCCAAGTTTTACTTATCTAAAATGTCACGCATTTGAATTCTCTTTGTCAAACCTACACACCAACGTACACACACACCCAATTCAAGTATAAAACATACAGAGCTCTTCTCCTCAAAGTGCCAGTCATGATGGATCAGTTCTCTAATCTCCAGTGGCAGGAAACAGACTGGTACAGCTCAGAACAACAAAAGTTTGAGGTTAATATTAACAGCATTCAGGTATGTCAAATATGTTTTGTGAACTGAGAATCTTAATTTCTTTGCACAAATCAGAAAACACATTTCTCATTTATGTGCTCTGCCTGGCCATAAAACATGAGTGTATATAAAACGTAAAAAGTAACAGGCCAATTATATTCATTTTAGTTGCTACGAATGACAAATGCAAAAACAAATCAGCATAGTGGGACCATATCACCCCACTGAAATGGAAATAAACTTGAAATTTCCACGTTACATTTTACTATTATGCCCTTGAGTGTGCCACTTAAACCCAATTGCCAGTAAATGTCCAGCTCAAGACAGATGGGCCTTCTGTCAGGTGTGATGTGCCTAAAAGCCCACTGGATTCAGGTATCAGGGACACTGGAGTGAAAACAGGTGGAGAATATTGCTGGAGGACTAGTTTCTCACTCCAATCAGGTATCCAGTGTCCATATGAGTCACAGCTAAATAAATCATGGCCAATTAATTTCCAACACAACCAAGGCAGGTGACATTGGATTGTTGGTAAAACATGGGAAAGGATGGATCTCAAAATACACTTTATCAATTACATCTAACCTTAGAAGGCATTTTGAAGTGTTTTGGTGCTTCTTTTTTACGTTCTTTCATCACTGCTCTTGATACCTTCTCTGTTTATTCTTTTATTTTCTTTTAATTTGTCCTTCACTTGGCATTTTCTTAATTGTGAAACAGAGTGCACCTTTGCTTTCCTGTATGATTAAAGCCCTTAATATACATATTAACATAATGATAGTCATGATGGATGTACAGCTGGCATTTTTTGCATGTGTGTGTGTCAAGGACATAAATCAAATTTTATTTGGGATCATGCATTGTTACTGATTGTGTTTTACATTATGGTCCACAAATTGTTTCCAATTTTGTTATATAATTAGTTAATAAAACAAAATGCAATTAGACCATGAGTGATGCTGTATGCATGACTGGTGAGCTGGTCTCGTGTGAGTGCAAACAATTTGTGCAATAATGAGTTTACCGCAGGTGTTGCAGGCAAGAACCTTTCTTCATGAACAAGCGATAAATTGGAAAACATGATTGTTACATTGAGAGTAAGAAATGTGTCTATTGTTTATTATTTTATTAACAACATGTAACATACAGCTTTGTAGCAGGAGCTCGGTGCTTGTAAAGTACATGTGTGAATATTTTCTACAATACTTTTTAACTGTCAAAATACTTTAAATAGATTGATTTTACCATATTCATGCAACGCCTGCACTATCTGTGAGAAGGACGTCTTTAGGTAAAATATTAAAAAAATACCACCAAATATTGTTGTTTGTATGTTTGTTTTTGCCAAGTATGAGAATTTTCACTATACAGTGTGTTCCAGTGCGCCTTGCTTCATTTCCTTAGTTTTTTTTTCTCTAGTGTTGTCTAACAACAGGAATCAAGGCTCCTTGGTCGACAGATTTCTGTCAAAAATTACACATTTTGTTCTTTTCTTTTAACCTTAATAGATTCAAAAGTGCATAAAGTATTATGAATACGATGAAGTTCACTTAGAGCCTTACACTAGCATCGCTTGACATAATTTAGATTCTCGATTTCTATCATTACTTTCATCTACTCATCTCACCTGTGCTATGAGAGTCGTCTGATGCTTGCAATCAAAAGTCCAGAAAACCTCTGCGTATATCAATAGCATAACAACAGTAATTTCTCACCATATAATCAAGGGACTTTCTAATCAATGTTCTTCAAACAAGCTACATTTCTTCTAGTAATAAATGTACAGTGATTTGTCATGCTGACATTGCTACAAAGTCATATTGATAATGTTCAGAGCTACAGTATGTGGGATGCAGGTGCAAAAGACTGTTTCAGATATGTGGTAAACTGAAAACACCCTAAAAACACAAAGTGACTTTGTACATTCAAGCAATCAGATGTTCAGTTTAGATACTGAAAGCAACAAAGGTGAATGACTTATAGTGACTGGACTGAAAGTGTTGCACTAAATTAGAGGTTATGCTATGCTGTGTAAGCTGCTCACTTTGCACTGTGCCGCACTCCACATCTCTCTAACTACTTGTCAGTGGGACGAAAACACAGTCGAGTAGGTAAACACACGGAGTTGGGGAGTAAAGTGGTGCTGACTCTGTAACTACGTGAGGCAGGATGATTTTCCCTTTCAAGGTGCATCTGAAGGAGATTGGACGGAGCTGCACAAAGCAGGAAAAAGGGTTCACAACTCTGAGCTAACTAGTCATGAAGCATTGTCTTCTGCAGGATAAAACCACACTTGATCTGATTGACACATTAGAAATCAGCAAACAGCCAACACAGTAAAAATGATAGAATCATGTTTGCATTTGGATGCATCATGAAATTCTACAGAATTACTACCGTATGTTTAAATGAGGCATCCAAACATTTTATTTCACTGTATTTCTCTATTGTATTGTTGATTCTTAGTTACGTGCTTGTTAGAGTTCAGCCTATGATCTATGATCTATGATCTGATCTATATAGACATGATGTGGATAAAAAGTGAAATCATAAAAAGGCCTTTTGTGAGCCTGCACCTCACTAGAATGAATGTATGTATGATGAAAGGTGATGAAATCTTCAAGTGTCAGGGTTATTTTGTCTTCACTTTGACACTTTGACACTTTGACACTTTCAAGCACAAACGCTTTTGAAGCTCCACAGTCATTTGTACCACTAGGGGGAGCAGTAACCAGTCTCACACAACATAAGAGAAAACTGTGTATGACTCATGTCAGTGCCCTGATAAATCTCCATCTTAAAAAAAATCTCCATCTTAAAGAAATTATTAAGAAGCTTATTACAGATTCTACTGTTTTGAAATTATTAATCAGCATATTGGTGTTCTGTGCTTTTTACACCTTGTCTCCTCTGTAAATTATATTAAACCTTCAGTGTGTAATAGTATTTTCACTTGCAGCCTATTCAGAAGGACTCACAGCACATCCCAGGATAAAAAGGCACTGTTTGCAGTTTCCTGGTTTTAAGTGTGATCTGATGTTCTGATAAACCACATCAGTGATTGTTTTATTTTGTATTTTTTCCATGTATCCATGTTATGGGTGTGTTCATGACATTAAACACACACAGACATGGTGGGGAAAGTAATGGCAACAATGTTTTGGCAGCAATAGCCTCAAGCAAGTGCTTCCTGTAGCTGCGGCTTAGACCTGTAAAATGTGTGGGAGGAATTTTGTGACCAATCTTCTTTAGAGAACTGCTTCAGCTTATTTTTAGCATCTCTGCTGTGAACAGCTCTCCTAAGGTCACTTCACAGCATCTCTGTTGGGGTGAGGTCGGATCTCTGACTGCATTGGCAAATCCAAAAGGCAGAGTTTGTGTCTCCAAAACCATTTCAATGTTTAAAGTCATTGTCTTGGAACCAGCTGAGCTGCAACTTGCAGACGGACAAACTGACATTATTCTGTTGGTAAACCTGGGGATTCATTTTCCCCTCCACAATGAGAAACTGTCAGCAATGATGCAGACCAATCAAATCCCTCCACTGTGCTTCATTGTTGGGATGGGTTGGATGTTTGTGTTTTATCCGTTTAGGGATACTGTGTTTGTTGATATTTGTGACTTTGGTGAAGATCAGATCACAATTCATGACTAAGTTAAAAGGTCATTACTGTAAATGAGAAATATGATTTTGAACATTGAAAAGCCTTTACCTAACCATTTCTATTAGTCATTTGGCAGATGATTTCAACCAAAGCAAGTTAAAAGCACTAAGCAGATATGCAGTTCTGTGGTTTCACGTAAACTACTTCTCATTTTGGATGGGTACGATGAAGATCTAGTCCAAAGAAGCTCAGCAGAAAATGGTATTTTATAATTTGTATGCAAACTGTTCTGCTGTAATGTTGTCACTATGAATTCAACATAACCTTCTATTAATTTGAAAGATTCATAAAACAAAAGTCTCCACTCATTGCTGAGGTAGTGACTAACCAGGACATGAGAAAGCTACTGACGCGGTGGGAATTTATGAAGACAATAACATTATGCTTGAGAGGCATGCTTTCACATAATATTCACCATTCAGCCTAAAAATAACTCTGCGGCGCCTTCTCCTCTGTGTCCTGCAGAATAACAACATGGAGAGGACACAGTGTCTGTCCTGTTGGCGATAGCTTGACTTTACTGAGGACTCTTTTCATTCACTAGATTCAGGGACACACAGGAGCAGAAGATGCATGCGCCTCAATAAGGCGGGAGGTGTCATGTGACACGTGGATCGAGCCAATCAGCATTAAGTGCGCATTGCGATCCTGTGCAGGATTATAATAATAAATGGTCGGTAGTGATCAATGAGTGGAGCTGTCCACGGTGCTGAAAGTTAGTCGCTGATGGATTTACTTGCAGCAACACGTTTATATTGTTTCTACTTTAAAACGACGCGCACGAACACGCAATAAATACATAACGTAACATCGTGAACTCCCTCGTTGCGTCTTTACGATGGTTTAGATTCTTTATTGTTTATTTTTTATTCATGTTCAGATCATGTCTATATGGAGACAACTTTACGACTTCAGTGCACCTGAAGCAAAGAAAGCCTTGTGGCCAAAGTGAGCAGCTCTGACTAAAATCCCACTACAAATACAAAAACATAGTTCCAGTATACCGTAACAGCCCTGAGATTAAATTTGTTGCTGCTGCGACTCCGGGACGTGTGGATGATTGGGTTTCAGGTTTTGGTTTATGCCTCCACAGCTGCTCAATCTCGGGCAGTTGACTGTATTTCCTCCGGGTGATATAACTCTTCTACTCCATTAATAACTCGGCCACCAGCGGTCCCATCAATCTGTGGATGCACACGCAGGGACTGGTCATATAGGTGCTACAGGCCTGCACGGTCACATGGTCATCGACCAATGAGCTGAATGAAACCAGCACCTTGTAAATCAGCGGTCGCAGCAGCTACGTGTGTTTCCTCCTAGTCGGTAAATGGGAAATCAGTCAGGAATTTATGAATAGGCTCGGCTGATGGCTTATGTGTGCCAAAGAAACTACACAGGCTATATGAGAATTGCAAAACCTCATAGTGCAGAGATGCATTGAGGAAATGACATTTATACATGAATGTTTACTGTTTTTACTGTTTATTTACTGTTTAAATCAGATTTTCAGTGATTTTATTCCAAGCTCGGCTGATTGTGAAGGTGTAAAAGCAGAGACATCGCCACAACAGCAATAAATCTTCACTTTGTGTTTATCCTGATGAAATGAGGCTGGGCTTCACAGCTCATGGTTGCTACCTTTTCATGACGTCGATCCAGTTGTTTTGGTCCCCTCTCCCAATCGGAGTCTCTTCTCACATTCTACTGGAGCCGAAATGGGTCTGTTCATGCAGCGGCTCTGTCCTCCCGTAAGTACCATAACGCCCTTTGTGGGGTGGTCTGTGGTACCCGACTGCTGCTTTAAACAGCAGCACTGACATGGAAACCCCATTGCAGCTGCAGAACGATTTCTTTCCAGAGCGGCAGCTCCAGCACTGTAAGTACCAGCACTACTGCGGGCGGGAGGATCGGCTCAGTAAGCAGCACGACCAATGCTGCACCTGCAATAACTGCACCTGTGATGCGAGAAAAAGCCTCGTTTTTCGCGGGACGTCGCCGACCACTGTGGGAACTTTAAGGACACCTTCGGAAACGTCTTCGAGGCAAGGTTGCCAGTACAGCGTTTGCGAGTTTACACCCTCTAGTCATGGTAGTTCATCCAGACATCATCATCCTCACCATCAGCAGCAGCATTGCCGCGATCGGCAGCGGGGCAGCCTGGGCAGCAGCCACAAAGACAGTAACTCCTACAATGAAATAGCCATGAGCAGCTGCAGATACAACGGCGGCGTAATGCGGCCGTTGAGCAACTTGAGCTCGTCCCGCAGAAACGTACACGAGTTTGATTCAGAGTCCCAGCCTTTGCAGCCCATCTCAGCCGCCGATGCGTCGGACACTTTAGTATCCAAGCCGGAGAATAATTCCACCACCCTGATGCCTTACGCATCGGGAGACGGAGGGGGAGGCTGCAGCCACAGTGGGGGGAAATCGGGTAAAAAGAAAAACCAGAACATTGGAGAAAAGCTCGGGCACAGGAGGGCCTTGTTTGAGAAAAGGAAGCGGCTCAGCGACTATGCTTTAATCTTTGGGATGTTTGGGATCGTTGTTATGGTTATAGAGACTGAACTCTCGTGGGGAGCCTATGGAAAGGTGCGTATTAACTCAGAGCCGTGCAGACCCATGCAGATCAGAGTTAATTTAGTAGCCTTTTAAATTAAACACCTTTTGTTAAAAGAGCTAAAGAGTAGCAGTTACTTCAACAACAAAAGTCTGGGCTTCCTATAAAGTGCCCCATGTGGTTCCATCTCCTGTCACATGCAGGCCAAAAGGCCCACTGTGTCCAGCAGTGAAGGGGATCCCCAATAACACAACAAGTTATCATGTCAGCATTTGTTGCAGTAAACTTTAAGATACATTTTGAGTGTGTATTTTTTCAGATTGTGTCACACAAGTATGTGTTGGTTCATGGTATAAGAATGTGATTTTATGTCATGTAAAACACATGACACATGATGTTTGGCTTTAGTGTTGTTGTTCTTTTCCAGGAGTCCCTGTATTCATTAGCTCTAAAATGCCTGATAAGCCTTTCTACAATCATTCTCCTGGGGCTGATTATCATATACCATGCAAGAGAGATACAGGTAACGTTCAAACACTTTTCCTGTTCTTTAACTGTTCATGTTGAAGGGTCATCTCCCTGCTATAACACTGTCACACCCAATGTGTTTCATCACATTCAGCAAATCTTAATTTATTATTAATATTCGTACAAAGCTATAAGCGTGTTGCATAGGTTGTGTACACAAACTAATGTGTTTTCAGCTTAGAAATCATAACACCAAATGCTAATAACCTCTGAGTGAAAGCAAATGAAGAATCAACTTTCTGTTTAACTGCATGTGGGACAGTGTGATTACTCAAAGAAACATTATTCTCCAGTTCATTCATTTTCATTTTCTTGATGCCTTAGATAAAATGTATAACTACAGTCTAAATAACATTGATTGCACTGTAGACCCCAGTAGACTGATCACCATCATTTGAACTTATGTTAATAGTTCATTATACGCTTTGATATGATTTACAGACTCTTCAAAGTGTTCAGTGGATGAATATAGATTGTCAGCCTCTCCTGAGAACTTGGACAGTTTTATGACCTTGCCTGGGAGCATTGTTACATTACATACAGTAGTTCCTGCACTTCAGCACTTGTGTCTTTGTTGAATGGCCACAAAATTAATAGCCCCACTTTGTGCAGGGTGGATGTATGTTGCCAGAAAGCTTTCATGTCACTGGGACTTTTTTTCCTTTTTTAATTAAATCAGCTTAGAAGGAAAACTTGAAAAGAAACACAGCTCAAGCATTTTCCCGAATCCTGAATGACACCATGTTTAATCATGTTAATGGATTTCTTACTTTTAAACAAGATAGTGGTTTTTAAGAATGCCTTTAGCTCAACTGTATGAGCTGACCCAGCTGTTTTCATGTTATTTCTTTGCTCTATTACATGTTAGCTTCAAGATGCAGAATAGTGTTGACTACTGTGAAATAGAACATCATTACATCTGGATAAAACATACCTTTTCTATAAAAAGTTGCATTAGCTACAGGATATTCATCAGCCTCGTCGGTATATTTAGGACTTAATGATTCCTGGGGGAGCATCAGTCATTGAAACAGCCCAACAATAAAGCATGTCGCCTCCTTCAGATGTCTCATTGTAAACCTTTCTTTATGAGGGATGATAGAAAGGCACAGATATCATCATCATCATATTTCAAAGCATAACAGAAGCACTTTCATTTCCAGAACCCAGTAGATGTTTATAAAATAGAAAACATACAGTATAAGTTTGCATGAAACTATTATATGCTTCTTTGCTCCTCTAACTCTAATTCTGTGTAAATTAGTCAATTCAGAAACTGAGTATTTTCACCATGTGCTTGCACTTATGTTCCTACATATTAAATACTACGATGACTTAGTTGTGACCACTACATTGCAAAAGCCAATTTTAGGTGAGTTTTATATTAGATTGTACTATTGCATGTTTGTGTTGACAATAAAGCAGCTAAATGGCAAATCTATATATTTCAGTCCCAGTTAATTGTATATTGTGATACAGCACAGATGTATTTCTAATTAAGGAAATTTAAACAAAAACGTGGCTTTAAAGCAACACTCTTTCCTTCATTACAGGCTTATTGAAAAGCTCATTTTAGCACCGAGACAAGCTTTTCTTTCCATTCCTTTAATCGTCAGTAGCTGCACATTCACCCCACAGGAAGGCTGTTCAAACCTCTTTGATCCAGACTCCTCTGACAGTCATGTCAATATCCTCCACATTTTTCACCCTAGATTGCTCTCTCTTCGACATGAAGACATTTGTTCCTTTGCTGAGGTAGAAAACTTTATCAAGGCAATTGTTTGCTTCAGAGTTGATTACTGCAATGCACATTTCACCACATGTCCTCGCTACGCAGTGAATAACTCACTGTTTATTCAAATATAGGTGTCTGAACACTTTGATGAATTACAAAACGCCACCACGTCACTGCAGTCTTAGTTTCTCCCTACTGCTTCGCTCCAAATGCACAAGTTGATTTTGAGGTCTGTCTTCTAATTCATCAAGGCTCCCTTAGAACAAACTATCAGCCACTTCCTGGAAACTGATACTGACTCGCTATCTAAATCCAGTTCATAGTGTTTATACATCAAATTCAACCACACCAGCTGCCTCTTTTCTTCCCTGCCTGGATGCTTTTGTGCCTGTTGTTGCTAGTCTGTCATTACTAGGTTCCCGCAAGCTGACATATGTACTTGCACACACACACACTCACAGACAAATTAATTCCAAATCTATCTTTCTAATGACACACGCGTGCACACACAGAGGCACTAAAATGTCTTTGCACTCTTTCCATTTCCTCTGTGCTTCTTACGCTTGCTGCTCACTGCAACACAAAAAATAAGAAAAGCATGAGTTGACTCCATATGTGTTAGATTTATAGACACTGTTATGTGAACTACAGGAGAGAAATCTAGCCTAAGAAACATTAATATCACACAATGTTGATTTGTTTCACAATTGAATGAAGAGAAATTACTGCCAGGATGCTCCTTTTAACTTAAGATTCACACTTTTGTGAATGCCAATGAGATATGCCAGGTGAATGATGTATTATAAACAAATGCTACATAATTTTAACATGAAAATTGCTTTGACAAAAGAATTTTTAAATAGGCAGCTTCATAAGTAATTAATTTAAACCAGTCTGTCAGCTATAGGCCTGTCTGTCTATGATTTATTTTTAGTCCTATGGGTTAAGTCCCACATTTCCCATAATGTAACATGATAATGTTGTTGGCAGAAACTAACCATTCAGCCACATGGGTGTTCCTGTTTGTACAGTATTTTAATTACACTTTTTCAATTAATAGGTCAAACAATTTAGTCTATGTAATGTAAATAAAAATAGTGAAAATACAATTCCAGTGTAATAAACAAACCTCTGTATATTTGTCTAACCAATAAAAGTTAAAGATCTACAGGGTTTAATTAATTATGGATTAATATCCTGATTAATCAACTCATTAATTGTAAAATACAAGAACATGGTTAGAAATGCCCTTCACAATTATCCAGAGCTCTAAGTGACCTCTTCCAATTTGTTGTCAAATGTTATTCTGTTATTAAAGGTACTTTTTTTGATAACTGACTATTAATTGACTAATTGACATTTGAGATCATATTTAGTGTTTAAAATCTTAATGTCTGTTGCCAAATGTAGCAGAGCAAAGTTAAAAAGTGGAATATCTAATATTCATGTTAAACAACTTGTATTTAAAGATTTTGGGAGTAAGGCTAAACTTCAAACATTATTTAATTTTTATTATTTCTCTTTTTCATGTGCATGCTTAGTGTACATGAAATGTACCCTTACTGAAAAATATCTTGTATATTTAGCTTATCCAATGCTACTAACTCACTGACAATACTTAATATTATCACCTGGATGGACGCTTCTAACTGTACTGTGTCTTCTGTGGTGTTATTCACTACACTGTGTATGCCCCAACTCCACTGTGGACTCCACTTAATTGTTAAGACTTTAAACAGCCACAAATTGTTTTTGATAGTAGTAAAGTACTATTTGTAAAGTGCAATTTTTCATGGGAGAAAATTTGCCCCTGCAGTAAATAAATTATGCATGCACATCCATGTGTACTCAAAGATGCCTGTCAGATCCAGAGGCGTAAGTCAAGATGATGAAATGTTTCCCCACCACTCAGAGCCCCTTAAAAATTATTTACTTGTCAAACCCAGTAAAGATTACACCCTCTCATTTTTATACAGTACAACAACAGGACATTTTTTTAACAGAGTGACTGAAAACTCCAAAGGTCAGGTCAGACAGGATAGATGTTGGACATAAGCTGTCATTTGAATTGTTTAGGGATAGATCTGCTGTGCCGCAGTGGTAGTGACGGGTGACCTACTGAGTCAATAGCATTAACAGGGAGAGACAGTTTGTCTGTGTTCTGCTAAATGCCCTTAGATTTGTCCCAGCATGTGCAATTAGGTGAAATAATATTAACATTCCTAATCTTACTTTGTACATACTGATGTGTTCAGGAATCAAAATGTATGTCCTTGAAATGTTGATTTAGTCCCAGTGATGTCTTTTGTTGACAGCTGGCGATCTGCCCAAAGGCATATTTTGACTTTTTAGTTCAGATAATTTTGCTCAGTTGACAAGCAGCAGCTTCCTGTACTGTACAAGCAGAAACAGAGAAGCGAAAGCTCCTTCCCGACTTTGATTTGTCATTGTCAAAGACTGATATGAGCTACAAGCTGGGAGCGTTTTCCTGCTAAGATGGTTGATGAGTTCAGGTTATTCTCAAGCACAAACTGACAAAAAGTTTTCTATTTTTGTCACATCAAAGACTCTGTTGCCAAGGGGCATTTGTGTTAAGGCCATTGGTATGTAGCTGTACCTTGTGATGACAGTTCTGCTGAGATTTTTCAAACTAACGCAAAATGCTTTGGGTGCTGTTCTGTCTTTGATGTGTACTTTTGCAATAAAAGTCAGCGCTGATGTGTGACAGTCACACAGCATTACACTTTACAATCTGCAGAAAAGATAAAATAACAACACATCGCTCCAAATTGTGCCAGCGAATTCTGCCAAAGCCAGACTTGGCTGTGTTTGTCAGACTGCCCCTGGGTGGTGTGTTTGTGTCAGAGATATGGTGTAACTGCAGGAGGCACTCTGCATTTCTCACAGTGAAATCTGTCCTCTACCTGAGTCTCCAGACTGGAGTCAGATAACCACCAGTGCCTGGTGACCCGAGTGTTTTCACTGAAGATACAGGCTTTGAGGGGTAAAGTCGCTCAGCCTCCTAAAAGAATTTATTGCTGGCATTTACTAAATTGTGCTCTGCATATGCCTTCAAGCAGATGATTTTAGATTAGTAATGTGTGCAACCTGGCTGCAGCAGAAACACTCTAAAGAAAGAAAGAAAGATTTTACTTTGGCTCAGTGAGGTTTTACTCTGCTTGAATAGAAGAAAGTCTATGTAAATGTGAGACCAATTTTCAGAAACAAAAGTAAACTGGATCTGCAGCAGCTTCAGATTTACTCAGTAAAGTGGCCTCTTAGTGGCTCACTTTGATATCATAAATAAAGCATTGCATTAATGTCTAATTGAGCTCAACCTCTCAACCTAATTCACTAATGAGATTGAGCGATTTTATTCTCAGTGACAAGATATATGTTCCCATCACATTACACAGATTAAATATTGAGTTGTGCTCCATTAGTTGTATTGAACATAGTGAAACCAGTAACTAAACCAGCTAGCATTGCGGGTGAGTTCCACAGAGACTTTACAGCATGGATGCAGGACAGCAGCAGAGAGGAATGATCTTAGGTCATGTTAGACTATATCGTCTCTCAACCTGTCATGAAACTTTCCCGTGATAAACAGGGACTCTTAGTGATGCACTTGCACTCTTAGTGATTAGACTGTGTTTTTTAACCATTAGAAAAAAAGCTGAATGTCTGAGAGAAGAAACGTCCTCATTTGATGTTGTTCCCTGTATTGGCAGTTTGTTTCCTTACATCTGTTGTCCAGTGAAAAGGCTTAATGTGTTTGGTCTTATACTTTAATGACACTGCGAGGATCGTTTTTGGAAAGTGAGAACATGTTGTCTGGTTCTTACTGCTCCAAAGAGCCATTTGAGAGTCAACAGTTTAAGGTTAAGGTTACATGTCCTCACGTGTACAGAGGTAGAAACATGTGCATGTGTGTCTGTCTGTACAATAAAACAGTAGTTGCATAGAGCGCAAACACAAACATCCTGAAACGAAGTTCAAATTACAAAAACATATACTATATTTTTACTGTATGTCTGGTAACAAGGTTTCAGTTGTATCTAGTTAAATTTTTTTTATTCTTGTTATGTGGAGCCCCATAAATGGGAATGTTGGTTGGTCAACTTCATTGGACTGTAGTATCTGTTGGATGTTTTGTACAGGAAATTAATGTTCCTCAGACATTCAAGCTTGCCGACTTTACTGACCTCCTGACTTTTCTTCTAGTGCCACTGTTAGGTTGATAATTGTGGGTGTGCATTGATTGTGATCCATCATCATCAGGTAAACTTCTTACTTAAGCCAGTAATTTATTTCATCAGACAATGAACATGCAAAACCTATTATGTTTCTATCAGCTTCAGCTTTGGAGTAGTGATGTAAGGTCTTATTTTGGCTTTATGTACTTTAGCAGCACAATTTTGCATTTAGCCACAGGATCACATAATCACTGGATTCATATTGTTTTAAAAAGTCACCGATCAAAGTTGCCAGACTAAAAATGTTTTAGTATCTTTAAAACTTAACTGTGGTGAAATTTTAAAATCTTTTTACTTGTGTTTTTAAATTATTTGTCAGCCTCTTGTAAGTAATTTATAGGTTTGCTGGCTCGTCAGCTGTCTCTTTCAATTTCTTGTTTTTCATTGTAGCAGATTCAGATGTGATTATAAAAACATGTTTAATGTTTTACCACTGATGATGTAGTTTCCTCCACCTATCTCTGATATAACCGCTGGTTCTGCTGCTAGCATGTAATGTTTGATGCTCTGAGGTAAAGAGCTCTTAGGTATTGTATTTCAGGTCATCTATTACCATAATTGCTTTTACCTACCAAGTTGGCTTTCCTTATGCAACCTGCATTTAAATGTTTAATTACAGTGTTTTGAGGTAACAAACTTTGTAACTGCTTTTGAATGGGTGGTTTTGTTGTTTAAAATGTAAAATAAAACGCAGCTTGTGCTGTGTGCACACAATAGATTCCGCTGCTTTCAGAGGCCTAATTCTGTAAGTAAGTATGTGACCATAGCACAGTGGACGCACAGCTTGAGTTACACCCACTTGGAAAGCTGAACAAGACAAGCTGTGGTTAGAGTTACACACTTCTCTGACACATGTCAGTTTGTTAAAGGAGCTCAGTGTCACTCATTTGATATGAACAACTGCCTCTGAAAATTTAATTCATGTGTTTTTGTGTTTGGGGAAACTTTGATTGTAGCTTTTAAATAAAATAAGCTGCAGAGGCTTTGTGGAACCAGTTGTTCTTGGACATGTGCTGGTGTAACTTGTTCTGTTTTTGTGTTATTTACCAGCTTGCTGACAGTTGATATTTCTTGTACAGTGGCTGCTGGACATAATTGGTTCAGAGGCTATAATGAGCTTTGTGCAGTGTTTGCTATTGTGGTTACAGCGTTTGTGTGAAGTGAAGTGGGCAGCTTTAGTGTCAGAGTCTTACAGTCTGTCAAATTGTTTGTGGAGCATTCATGTATGTCTGTGTGGAAAGTGATAGTGGACATTTGACTTTTCTGTGGGCTTTCTTTGTCCTTCATTTGAAAAGCATCTCTCTTTTCTGTGTAAGAAAGCTTTCAGAAATTCAATTTGATGTAACATATCATTACTATATTTACAGTTAGGTCACTGATCCTATTAACCCAGCAGGACTGGAACTGTTTTTACTTCATACTTCTTTTTCTATGAGAAATATCAAATTAAATCAAATGGAGACTAGTTGGCAAGATGTAAAATCATGATGTGTGGTTAGAACGTATGTTATTCCTCTTAGATTTAAAAATGACTGATAAATCAAGATATTTTGTGTCAAGCTGTTTAAATAAGTGTGTAAGGCACAGGTGAGAGGCTGATTAGTAAACAAGACATGGAGATGCAAACATACATAACCTCTATGATACATTGAGACTAAAAATTCAACGACAAGGTTTTAAGTCTTTTAAAATATATGTTTATTTTCACAGTAAATCTCACTTAAAAAAAGAAATCAAATATAAATCCAGGGTAACAACTAAAAACTGATTTTCTGATTCCACATCTGCCTCTAATAATTTTTCCAATGTATAAACTTCCTCAATTTTCTGCATGAGTAATGCAAACAGGTATATGTGGAGTGGACAAAGTCACTGAAAATTAAAACTGCATACCCAAAAGAAGAGCTGAGTTGACAGATGAACATCTGCCCAATCCTTTTTTTCTAGTTATGATAAACTGTAATCAAAGATAGAGCACAGCATTTGCATATTTCCATTTTACATGCTGAGAAGTCACTGGACAATGTGTAATTTGCTGCCAAGCTTATTAGAAACGTTTGTGACAAAATGCAGTCATGTGCAGTTTTTCATTTTCTTTTCCTTTAGAAAGTCCTCAGCTCTCGTGGCAAAACTGCCGGCAGGAAACCTCACTTGTTTGTGCTGACAGAAACATTTTGTGAAATATCTACAGCCAGTTGTGACGGCCTGTACACAAACAGGGGGCCTTGAGGTGATTGAGTGGAGAGAGCAGGAGCAGCTGTGGACCAATATCAGTGCAGAGTGTCAGAGAGAGGAATTATTTGACAAATGCAGGGGATACTAATTCTGTTTGATAGTATTTAATCCACAGATACACACCAGCAAAGATAAAACTCCCTGAGAAGAGTAAGATTGAGATAGTGTATCTACAACCATAAGAATGATCAAAGTTCACTTGAACGAGCTGGTGATGGCAGGCATGGGTGCAGCCATTAGTTCAGGATGAATACGCTCAGCAGTGACTCTTCTGAGCAAGGATAACTGTAGATTGGATTGAAAGTGATGAAGAGGAGGGAGGGAATGACGAAGGAGGGGGCAGCTGCAGCAGGCAGAGGTGACCATGTGAAGAAGAAACAGTGTATGATGGAGGACAGGGTGGAGAAGACTGATGAGGGGTATTGAGCTCCACCCACGCTGTGGTCCCCAGTGAAACGCCTTACCTTCTGGTCAGGGTGGCCAGGCGTTCAGAGCGTAATGCTAATGTGGTGATGGCAGATGTTCTCATCAGTACAACACTTTGAAGTTGAAAATGCTGACTGCATGCTGCTAATGTAACACTTTTTAGTCATTGAGTCTGAAGGCAGTGAGGGAAACAGACCAAAGGGGAAATATGAACAGAAGTCAGTCACATTGTGTGGAAACTTTTTTTTTTTCAAGTGACATACTTTACATTAATTCCTACCATTAACTGCAGAATTTTAGATTTTTTAATAGTTTATTTAAGTAGGTCTCCAACTAATTATTCTCAGAGGGATTTTATTTGGTAATTGGTTTGCCATCATTATTATGGATATAATTTGTCTAAATGTACAACAAACTGGGAAAGAAAAGCTAAAACTGTGACGCAAAAATATTATTTAATTACTCAAGGCAATTTGTGACTTATTGTTTAATAGGTTTAATTATTTGCTGTATTTGGCTGTTTCACAATGATGAAAATGTTTTTTCCCTCCATCAGCCTCACCATGCCCTTTTCTTGCAGTTATTTATGGTGGACAATGCAGCTGACGACTGGAGGATAGCCATGACATATGAGCGTATTTTCTTCATCTGTCTGGAGATTCTGGTGTGTGCCATCCACCCCATCCCAGGGAACTACACCTTCACCTGGACAGCACGCTTGGCCTACTCCTACGTGCCATCCAAGACAGATGCAGACGTGGACATCATCCTGTCCATCCCGATGTTCCTGAGGTTGTACCTCATTGCTCGTGTTATGCTGCTGCACAGCAAGCTCTTCACAGACGCCTCGTCCCGCAGCATTGGTGCCCTCAACAAGATTAACTTTAACACACGGTTTGTAATGAAGACTCTCATGACCATTTGCCCTGGCACTGTGCTGCTGGTCTTCACCATCTCGCTGTGGATCATCGCTGCATGGACTGTGAGAGCTTGCGAGAGGTGCCTGGATCTGTTTCTCACGCTATGCTGCACTGATCAACATGAAACATAGATAAGTCATAAAAATAGATAATGCACATGCCTCTTAGTTTACTCTGTGTCTGAGCATAAGACAAGCAAGAAAAGTAAGATTTACACATGCTATAAAAGTAGATTAAATCCAAAAACTGACATTTGACATTTAATCTGATGCACTATACTAGATTCACTTTTTTTAGTTGTAAGGGGAAGCTGGAGTTAATCACTTTGTAACAGATGCATTAAAGTTAGTCAACCTATTGCATGTATTATTTATTACAGGTACCACGACAACCAAGACATAACCAGCAACTTTCTAGGAGCCATGTGGTTGATCTCAATCACGTTTCTTACCATTGGTTATGGGGATATGGTCCCAAACACATACTGTGGGAAAGGAGTCTGTCTCCTGACGGGCATTATGGTGAGAAAAGTTTTTAAAAAAGGAGACTGAGAACTGTCTTTGTTTTTTAAGTGTTGAAAGACTTAAAGGAAACCTTATTACTTATGTATCAAATATGCTGCCAGTATTTCATGACATGACCAGCAAGTGAAATAAGATCCACACTGTGTACCCGTGTCTGTCGTTTCTTCTTCCTTCACAGGGTGCTGGCTGCACTGCCTTGGTGGTGGCTGTGGTGGCAAAGAAACTGGAATTAACCAAAGCTGAAAAACATGTCCACAATTTTATGATGGACACCCAGCTAACAAAAAGAGTAAGTGAAAGCCCCACGTTCCATTATTCTGACATTAAAGTTATTTCATTTAGCAGCTTTCTTGACCAGACATTGTCATTTGTTGTGCTTTAGGTGAAAAACACAGCTGCGAATGTTCTCAGGGAGACGTGGCTCATCTACAAGAACACCAAACTGGTGAGGAAGATGGACCACGCCAGAGTCAGGAAGCACCAGAGGAAATTTCTCCAAGCCATTCACCAGTAGGTGCCGCACCCCGTACCCTGACCTCACCCGTCATGCCGGTTGATTACCATCTTTTTTATTAGATTCGATGATACAACACAAACCTGAAATCTGAATTGTTTGACACCTGTAGCAAAAATATGTGCTCATTTTATGAAGGATCTTGTATTTCATGACCATGCTTACATTGACTTGACAAACTTTTAATTTGCAGATGTGGTAATGAGTTGGGGTGTTGATTCAGCATTAAAAAGATATTCCTGAAAAAATTCAGTCCAACTTGAATTATTCTCAAATTACAGAATTCAAAGCCATATGATACTGATGCTGCTCTGTCTTGCCTTTTGCTGTCAGAATGACACTTGTGTCTCTTTTATTGAGTCAAGCCTTGACACATCTGGGTTTCTACCTTCCGTGGGGCTGGTCAGATGCTTACCTGTCAGCTAGTCTTTTAGTGAGTCCCCAGAGATCCCAGTACTGCTGCCTACTGTAACTGCAAAACAGTATTGATTTTAGCCTTGCCTCACCTTGCTCTTGTTTTTCTGCAACCTACACTGGTTTCAAGTACATCTAGTCTGTGACTTCTTTCAGTAACTGGCAAATAATAATGTTGAAATTACTAAAGTAATTACAAGTAAAAAAATTTAAAAATTATTTGGTTATCTAACTTTATGTTCAAGTTAATGTTTGTGTGTTTGTTTGCTTTCTGTGGTTTTCTGTAAGTTTACAGTCTTTCTTCGTGGTCTCCTGAATACAACTTTGATTTGCTCATGAATGTTTTTAACATACATTTCTGTTTTATAGACATTAGGATCTTCAGAAATACATAGACTGTCTGCTGTTGTAACCTGCATCCAGAATTGTGCAGTTTAATAGCCTTTTGTCACGGTTGCTTTGTCAAGTCATTATGTCCTTGCTGTCCTATTCAAGCAATTTGCAATGGTGATGACAATGTCTCTTGTCCACCTCCTGTTCTGTAGGACAGCCTAATAATGGAAATCCCTTGGAGCTAAACTAAATCTAAACAGAATTGGGATGGTGCATTCAGTGGGAAAAAAGTCACATCCAGCTCTGTGTGCAAGGGCAACTACTCAGCGTGTCATCTTTCCATCACAGTTTTATCCTATCAAGATTTAGTCTTGTTCATGAGGTAGTTTGTTCACAGGCCTTATCTGGGAAGGTTTTAAGTGTTGCCTATTGTTTGTATGTACAGTTTGATGCACAAACTCTGATTGAGAGGAATGTTGGAGGTGGCCTGCCAGCAAACACATTGTTCAAGTGAAGGTCTGTACAATGCCTATGGCTATCCTTGACCTGTCATGAGGCGAAAGTAAACATCAAATCAGATATCACCGTGGTTGTTTCCTGCAGTCAAAAGTTTGAGATTCACTTTGATGTACTTCTCAGTCACAGCAAAGGATGCATAAGGTATAAACAGCTGTTAAATAAGACCATAAGGTATTGTCTGCGTTGGTTTGTTGTTTTGATTTACTGAATTTTGGACAACCAGGGCTGTTGTGAGAGAAGAGAGTGAGCACAGCTGCAGCTACCAGAAACAGTCCAAACACAGATATTGGTTAAGCAAAACTGTTGCTGCTGTTCATATGAGGTGACAGCATAGGGATGAGGGTTTTATCAGCTAGACTTGAGCAAACAAATTCTGCCATCTGAATATGTTGTTCTGATGTTGTAATAATTCATTTGTCTACTTCATGTTTCCTTTTTTCCTGTTTGTGTCAACAAAATGCAATAGAGCTCGAAAGTAAGTCTTCGCCTCACACGTAGAAACAGACCTGTTGTGTGCATGCTAAAGAGAGCTTGTCCTTGAACCCAATAATGTGACTAAAAACTTACACTCCCTCATTTGATAAGTGAAATTCATGCCATGAAAATGTTGCAATGTTTGCAATAACTTGTTTGTTTAACCGGCACAATTATAATGATGCCAGACTATTTCATTCGTGTTTTTTATCATATGTCTGTTCAACTGAGTGGCATGTCAATTTGATAAAATACACTACAGTCTCACATTTTCCTTTCAATCTTCAGCATTTTAGTGACAAACAGCGTTAAATAACCAGCGCAAACACATTTTATGCCTTATTATTGGGTAGGCATTTTCTACACATTGTAAATACACCCATGCATATCAAGTGAATTTCAATTATCAGTGATGGAGGGTGTTTTTCTTTCCATTTCTGCATGGATGTGATGAGAATTTGATCTTTAATCAGAAAGCCACTGATTAAACTCCAATTAACTGTGCCTTCACGTACCGAAGATGACAACTAGAGCTCTATGGGACCTGACCTGCAGTAGTACAAGCATATAATTTATAATATCCCTCAAGTCATGTTGTACAACTTCGCAGTCATGCTCATACAAATCAGGGCTCGAGGTCATCTTTCGGCTTGTGGAACCACTGTTAACGCCTACATTTGCAGTCACATTTCCTCAATTTCTCTGTTGGATGACACAGTAGCAGAGGCGCCGATCTAGTGTTGTCATGGTTGGTAGCAAGAACATACAGCTGCCATGCATCTCTGCACTTGGAGGAATTAGTGCAGAGATGTTAGTGATAGGCATGGTTGAAACACTCCGAGGTTATTGGGATGGTGCATTTTACAGCTACACGGGCACTGTCTTGTACTGTATGCAATAATAGATGCAAGTGTCTCGGTGCAGTTTCCCCTTTGAGAATCCTGTCCACCTCTATCCACAAGGTCGAAGTGGGAATCACTGTGACAAAAAGGGCAGTGAATGCTTGTTAGCTCAGAGATCAGTGAAATGGAGAAACATTAAAGTGACCTGAAAGGAAGGTCAGGGTAAAACCACCGAGCAATCCCGAGTGAATGCAACTGTGACCGACAATGAAAGCTGTCAGGAGAAAAAAGAAATGACAGGCAGCACCCTGTCCATTACACTGAAGAAAAATTAGCATTTTCTTTACACAATAGGGTAGCAGGGCAATGACAAAGAAAGCAAGTCAAGAAGGTAAAAAATATGAAGGAGCAATAACTTAGATTGCCATAACAGATTTAGTGGGGCATTGAAAGGCTTAGCGTAGCTGTTTTCCCCTGATGAATTGCAAGTAGATTTAGAGTGCCCATTCAAAAGCAGAACTGCCATGAGGAGTGATTGACTGAAGGAAAGAGACACATAGAATATAAAAGACAGGACAAGCAGGCTTCCTCTCCAGACCTCAATCTGCCCTGTGCTTCAACCCCATTTGACAGCTATTGGTCATCCAACTGTGAAATGTATAACTCTAACAGGTGTTACATCAACTGCAAAGCCATTTAACACTGAATATCTGTTATCTTTCATCGTTTTAGATAGACCACCTCCTTGTTTTTTCATGTATCTATTTAAAAAATAAAACTACTATTTTGCAGTGTTATTTCTTGCTTGTCTTTGGATTTTGCCCTGTATGAAACAGTTAATAGGACGTCTTGCCCTGCCTGTAGTTCCTTTTAGCAACTCCTGTGGCACCCTCTATTGGTTTAACTTGTCATCTCCACATTTGCCTGTCTTCAGGAAATAGAAAAATGATCCTGCATTGCATGAGAATGGCTGTATGTCAGTTAATTAGCAGACTCCCCAAGGGCCCCTTAAATCTCTTCTCGATCTTCATTACTGGTTGCCTTGGGTTCACACACAACCTAATGATCACCTTACAGTCAAAATGCATTCATGTTTCAGTTACTTATAGAAACACTCGCAAACTTACCACCATGATCTTGTTTTGTCACGGTGCCCAGAGTAATTTGTGGGTGATTCAGGTAAAAAATGTATTCTTAATGATGTCTTTAAACCACGGGTAGTCGACACTCTACCATGTGCAGTTGCTGTATTAAAGTTGGCCTGAGGCTTTTTAGACTTTAGAAGCTTAATTAAACAAGACGTGAATTATTTAAGCATGTTGTATGGAGTGAGTATGTTGCAGACTTTAGAATTTAGGATTTCTGCATGCTAAAATAAACTGGCCCTAATGCCCGCTATAACTGTTTTAAACAAGGAGTGTATATGAATAAAATGATAAAACCAGACTGACAGAATTAGTCTAAGCAGAAGATTTTATAGAGTGTAAAAAGAGCTTTTTATGTTTATGTTGGAAATTGTCAAAGGAAAACAATCATAGCTGTTATCAAGACGTTGTAGAGTGTTCAAGAATGTATCAATGTTTACGTAAAACAGTGTGTGGTTTAAAAAAAATGGAATAATTGATAAACTTAAGCAGAGAGTAGTTTAGTAAAGCAGAAGAATGGTACAGACAGCATAGCCATATTCATGTTTAATAATCTAATATGTCAATGACATATAGGGTTTGATAAACGCTGTTTACATTTCATAAGTGTCCTGATAAGACTCCTCCTCATTCCTTTAATATGGTTTTATGTATTGGTTGAGTAGGATGTAGAGCTGGTTTCATTCTCCACCCTGGCAGCTCTCCCCCCTCTGTGGTTTCCTTTCCACGTGCATGCAGCTCAACCAAACGGACTGACCCCTGCAATCCCTGCATTCTCTACACACATCCTGTGCATGTCCTAGGAGTGTTCTTCGTGTGTATGCCTTTGTGTGTGCACAAATTTAAAACTGATAAAATTATGATAGCGTTAATTTATTGGGTTCTGAATGGTCTTGTGTTCAGATTGAGAAGTGTTAAAATGGAGCAACGCAAGCTGAATGACCAAGCAAACTCACTAGTGGACCTTGCTAAGGTAAGATAGACTAACAGTCTCCTGCTGCATTGTACATTAGGATAGGCAACTATCCTGATAAATTTCTTTCTTCTGTGTGATTGAATGCAATGCATGCTGGTTCAGCTTTCTAACATAATCAAAGTCTACAGGTGTCAAATAAACAGACAGGCTTTCTTCAAGGTTATTAAATAATAAAACTATAAGAAATCTCTGTGATGATTCTGGTTGACTGCACTCACTGAAACCTTTAATCCTTTGGGTATGAAATAATAACTTCATTTTATTTTACAGTGTAAATACTCAGGAATCTCTCCTGGAAATTACTGAATGAGAGTCACAAGAAACCATTGTGCATGCAAAATTCAGTGCATTTTTTTCACTGTGTGTGAGCTCTGATGTTTGTCTCCAGATGCACTAAACAGAAGTTGACAAACCTCAGGGAAAGACCAGGCAACGTGCCAGCCTGACACAGCAGAAACAGTAACCTGGGAAGGGAGACACACTGTGATCTGATGATTCAGCCAGAAGCAAAGGCAGAGAAAGAGAGGACAGAAAGGCAGGGCGCTGACATTCAATAGTACACCACAATCAAAATGGATTCAGACTAGCGTGTCACGAATGGTATTAGTTAATACTGCCTAGTCCCCTTGTGCTATAAAACAGCACCAAGCACTGGGATGTGACATCGAATAAGGTAGCTTATCAAGCCAATGCCACTTTTCTGGCTCTGTGTTATAAGTCCCTGCAGCCATATGAGGGCAGTGTTACTTCAGACACTTCATGCTTCTAGTGGAAGGATCAAGCTAAATAGAGCTGAACACATCACTGGCAGATGCATCGCCTCTGCAGAGCAATGTGAAATTCCTCAGATCACAATGGATCCCTTACCTCATTACCTCCTCTAGCCTATTTATAAGGTGCATTTTAGTTGTTATTATTTAAAGCAACGTGAGTAATGCAGTATTGGCTTCAATGTTGCTCACTACAAACCATTTTCTTCCCTTTTTTCCATAAAGCTATATTACAAATTGCAAAACTGCTCACTCAAGCTATAGTTGGAAACAATCTTGTTCACACTCTTCTCTTTTCTTCTCTAGTGTCAATTTGTGGTTTTGGTATGGACTAGAAGGGTCTCTATAAAAACTGCATATATTCATGCTCCATCAGCCTGTATTTGTGATACATGTTTACGCACAGTTTAATGGATCTTTTTTCTTTCTCTCTCTAATCTAATCTAGGATAAGTCTCACACTTGGTTTAGTTCATGTCCAAATTTAGGCCTGTGGCTGCTAAAATTAATTCCTTAGTTTGCAGTAGAATTGCATGTATCTATGTTAAAAACATCAATAGGACCACATTTATTCAGTTATCATATATGGACCATTTAAATGCAGAATTCTAATGCACTTAAATTATTTCCATAACAATGAATCGAAGATTAGAATAGTGTGTTGAAGGTAATGACACAGTGAAACCATTGGCTAGCTGTCAGATTGAGCAGAGTCACTGCTCCGTTAGCCCTGATTCACATAAACAGCCAAGCCCATTATTCCTACCTCAAATCAGAGCAGGACAGGTGATAGATGGCATCACCTCTAGGCTGCCAGGGATTATTAGTCCTCCGCTGAATAATACCTCTGAAACCACCTCCCAGCACCATCACTCCCACTCCTCATATAATATGTGAAACATTACTCAAGGAGCTGTTTACTGTTTTTGAAGACTGAGCCTCTGGAGTTTAAAAACAGCTGCTACAGTGTAATGTTAAAGGTTTGTGAACATACATAAAACGAGCAGAAAGCATCATGCAAAGTCAACAGGCATTTTTCTCGTCTCCTTGAGGTCATAGATGATATACTCTGCCCAGCATGGAAATATAAGCTTCCATATGGTTTTTACACGGTGTCTGTCTTGCACTGGAAGTCTGCAGGATCTCAAGGTTGCAAGTGATTTAACTTGATCTGATGTTCCTCTGCTTTCTACATATGCTCTTCCTGCAGTTAAAGACAATGGAAAAATCACTAAAAAAGCACAAAGTGATTAAATAAATGTAATCAGCTATTGTTTGATTGTTTCATATTTTTCAACTCTTATTTTAAATGATACCTAAATGTCCATATGAACATTGACTATTTTTTCTGCATATTTTTCTCCTGTTCACACAAACCATAAATACACACCCTCTTAAACTCATTTCAATCTTCAGAAGGCCTAATTGATGGGAGACAAAATCCACAGTCCTAAAGGGCACAGAGGCAATTAAAAGCTTATATGATGCGCTAGCAGTCCGATGTAGTCCAATTCAAAGGATATCTTTCAAATTTTTTTGTCTTGCTATCCCTCTGCCATGGCTTAGCAAGCAAATACGAAACTTCAGAACACATTTTAATAACTGTGGATGATTTCCCACATCCCTCACTCCGAGATTGCTTTAGAAATTGATCGTTTTTATTCTGCAGTCTGAGCAGGATGCACTGAGAAAGAGAATATTTTAATGTGAAGCTCTAAACTCTTCTACAATTTGTGTGCTAATAATGAACATTTAGAATTTTCTGGTTGCCCGGCAAAAAAAGGCCAAACTAGAAAATGATTATGTTAAGTGTGTTTCCTCTCCCCTGTTCCAGACTCAGAACATCATGTATGACATGATATCAGACTTGAATGAGAGAGGAGAGGACATGGAGAAGAGGATTGCTCTGCTGGAGACAAAGCTGGAGACTCTACTGAGTAACTTGCAGGCTCTGCCAGGACTCATCAGCCAGGTCATCAGTCAGCAGCACAGGGACTTCCTGGAGGTGCAGCTCCAGCCTTATGACAAACACAGTCCTGAACGCTCACAGTCAGTGTCCCGGCGGAGGTCGTCCTCCACAGCACCACCCACTTCCTCTGAGAGCAGCTAGAGTCCAAGGGGGATGCCTCCACAGAAGACTTTTGCCATCATATGGCTGAGTTGCATTTATCGTAAAGCCTTATGGTTTCAATAAATATTATCCAAATTCTGATGACAGAATCCAAGATGGGGGACAAAGCATTTTAATGGATAATGTCATGCTGTTATTTGTTTTTTATTACCTCAAAAGATTTTATCCTTGCTCTGATGATATGACCACAAATAGTCAAGTTTCCCTCAGTAAACACTAGAAGGCCTATCGATGGAGCTATGATAAGAACTCTTCTCCATCTCTATGCAGAGGTAGCCAGTTTTAGGTGGCGAGGTTACCATGTGTGAAACTATTGCACTAAAATAGTGCTTCTCACAGACTTTGTGCTTCTGCTGGCTTGATTCAGTTGCTGTATTCCTCAAAGCAAACTGAAAAACCACTGAGAAATCAGTCAGGGAGCATGACAGTGATCCTGAGGAAAAGTGCTGTGTTTGATGGACTAGAGTGAACTGAGAGCAGAAGGCAGATGAAAATTGCTTCTACACACTGTCGCTCAGAAATAACTTTAAAAGCTTGAAGTGAGGAACAAAGCATATATCTTTTAGGTTAGAAACGGCATCAGCTATAGTGGTTTTCTTTTTGCAGACTGGCCATGTAGAATGACTATTTTTGGGGACAACATTTCAAATAATTTACTCCTCTAGTCAAAATGAATGCATCAGAATCTGTACTTGCACTTACTTTTTAATCAATGCACTTCAATGCTGACTGACATATGATATAAAGATGTGTTACTCATTAAAAGAAGAACATTTGAGATGTTTGGGCATGGGTTTATTATTGTCAAGTCTCAAGTTGTGGATAATGTTGATGAATCAAGTTGAAGCCCATTTCTATTATTCATGAAGAAGCATTAACGTAAACCTGTAGACAGAAATTTACTGGGTGATAACAGACTTATTAATTACTCCTTGTCTTGTTGTGTCTCACCTCCTGTCCTTCCTTCCTATGCTGTTTATGCTTGCTGTCACCCCAGCTGGGCAACAAGAAATGCTGATCAACAATTTGCTGAAATCGCATCTACCTTTTAAAGAGAAAATTCCTATTTTTATATATTTTGATGAGGACAAGCACACCTCCTACAACTACACAAACAACAGCGGGGATGTCAGAAATGACAAAATTCAGCATATCTAGCATATGGTTTCAAACATCTTGGACTGGAGTTAAGATGCATACATAAGATAATCTAATATAATCTTTCCTGAACTTAATCATAGACAGATCTGATTGGATGGATTTATTTTTTACAGCAAGCAATTAAGTTTGACACCATGGGAGGAGCTGGAGCAGTATTAAAGAGCAGAAGTGGGAAATCTACCTGTAGTGGCTGATCTTTATTAGATTTTGACATTTCTCTGTCAGAAAACAAATTAAAGGATTTTAATTATTCTCCTTGGATCTCCATGCAGTCTATCTCTAAATCAACTGTGTGAAAAATCCAAATGTGGCTGTTAGTATCTTCTAGAGACATTAGTCTTAACCATGTGGACATAGATGTAAATGCAACCTTTTTAACATTCACAGAGCATAGCACGGGCCAGTGGTTACTCATCAAATCAGCAGCACTGATCTTGTTTAAACAGTCCGCCCAGATGATAGATGTCAGATGTTCAGCCCACAAACTTCAGCTACATAGAAACCAATGAGAGATTATACTGTATGCGATTTAAACAATAAACAATGAATATGCAATTTAACGAGCCTGTGTTCTTTTTCATTTGTAATAATATGAATAGCACATTAGAATATCTGTCCCTGCATAAAATGACTCGACTATTACTGTGCCTCAGCACACAGTAACTGCTTAAATTTTGCTTTATACCGTAACCTGTAGCCAAGCAGACTGAGCGCCTTCGAGAGAACATAAAACAGTTTTTGTCCTGTCAGGCAAGACTTCGGGCACAACGCTCACATTAAAGCTGTCATCGCGAGATTTCTCGTGAACTGACTCATAGCGGCACTTGCGTGGTGTAGAGCTGTGTGCTTGCTAAATAACTTTGCCAACTTACATGTTAAATATTCTGAACTTTAGTAATTACGTCGATTGTACACAGGATTTGTTGTCACAATGAGTATACTCGCCAAGATAGCGGAGATTGAAAATGAGGTAAGGTAAAACTAGATAGCAGGCTAACCCAAAGAATCAGTCACGTTTTAGCTAACAGTTAGCTAGCTGTTAACGCTAGCTAGTAATTAGCCTAGCTATCACAGCTGGGCCTGGCAGTAAACTAGACGTGCACTTTCTGGACAGGTTATTGCGTGTATTTAAATTTGCTTTACGTGTCACTTCATTGTATACATGTATTATGAATCAAATTATTCGTATCACACGTTTAAATGTTGTGGATATCCACAGAGTTGGTAGCTTAGATACGTTCAGTTCTGTCCGGCTTGCCACGGCGTAACGCTACAGGCTTTTAACGTTGTGAGAAAACCTTAGTCCACAAAGTATAGAGGAATATAAAGGAAATGTTTTTACTCGGTAGCTTAGACTACTAAGTTGGCTCTAGACTGTAGTGTTGTCATGAAGCGCATCAGTGGAGATGTAGGTGATTCAGAAAGGCCAGGTAAACTCCCATTAAATTTCAGCAACAGTCATTCTTTAGTTAACTCATTTGGAAAAAGTCACACGATAGTTGCTGATAATGTGTTAAATCTCACCGGCTATGTAGTTATTTTAATTAAGACTCAGTATCTATCCTGTTATTTAGAGATCCAAATATTAATAATTAGTATTATTATCAATAAGCAGACCTTCAACTGAGTTATGGCGGCATGTTTTTCTCGTTTTTTATGTCTCTCACATATCTCATATTTCCTACTTATCCTATTTCATAGTTAATGGAGTGTTTTTGGTTTGTCTTTTTTGTACTGTTCAGTGGTTATTATAAAATTGCCATGTAAAGGACAGATTTAACATCTCATCCTGGCTTTGTTGTTATTAATCGCAGATGGCCAGGACGCAGAAGAACAAGGCCACAGCTCACCACTTGGGTCTGCTCAAAGCACGTCTGGCCAAACTGAGGAGGGAACTCATCACACCAAAAGGAGGCAGTGGCGGTGGAACAGGAGAAGGTAAAATACTTAGTCTACTTATTACTCTTATCTGTGTTCTTTAAAAACTTGTGTTTAAGCTTTCTGAGGTCTGTAAACCATCATATTAAATATTGAGTTTTTTATTTCTTAATTTTCTTTTTTTTATGTGTTTTAGGTTTTGATGTAGCAAAAACTGGCGATGCTCGTGTTGGTTTTGTTGGGTTTCCTTCAGTAGGAAAGTCTACACTGCTAAGTAACCTGGCAGGTGTATACTCTGAGGTTGCTGCCTACGAGTTCACCACACTAACTACGGTACCTGGAGTCATTCGCTATAAAGGTGCCAAAATTCAGGTACAAGAATTTTTCATTTGTTTTATAAGTGTTTTCAGTTTGATATGGATTCAGTGGTTTGTTTCTTACTTCTTACTTACTGTCTTGCCTTCTTCTTTCTAAGCTCCTGGATCTCCCAGGAATTATTGAGGGTGCCAAGGATGGCAAGGGCAGAGGCAGACAAGTCATTGCAGGTAAAGATGTGATCTGTGAGGTTTTTGCTAAAACTGAAAAAATGTAAATTAGACATAAGTGGGTTTCGGTACTGATGCAGAAGTGGATTTTTTAAAATGTTATTCCATTAAGGACCCTAACAAGGCACTGTTTAGTTTTAGCAGTACTTTCTGTATGTTCCAAATCACCGCAAAGGCCGTGATGTTTAGAAACAGTGACTTAAGCAAATACATACCTAAAGATTGTGATTGCTGCATAGGCTGAATTACAAACTTGCTTTGACAAAATTGTAAGCTATTCCTTTAGCAACTACACTGTACACTGTTACTGATGTACAGTTGCACTGAGATGTTTTGTAGACACCAATAGTGGCAGAAAGAACTGAAACCCCACCTCTAAAGTGTCGTTAATATTCAATGTTTGCAGGTATATACTTCAAACTCTACACAAGTGATGTGATCCCTTCAAACACTTTGCTCCAACCAGTGTTTTTTTTTTTGTTTGTTTGTTTGTTTCAGTGGCTCGAACCTGCAACCTAATCCTGATAGTGCTTGATGTGTTGAAGCCTCTTGTTCATAAGAAGCTCATAGAACATGAATTGGAAGGCTTTGGCATCCGACTTAACAAGCAACCACCCAACATCGGCTTCAAGAGGAAAGACAAAGGAGGCATCAACTTCACAGCTACAGTATGTCTCATACAGCACATGCGGAGCAATACCGAGATGCGAACTTCCCTCAGTTTTCACCTCTAAATGACTCGCTGAATAATGTAGCGCTGATAGGAGTGCTTGGTTTAGTTTAGATGTGTGAGTTGTGTGAGGACATTTTGGTCTTGCAAGGGCATTTTATCCAGTCCTCACGAGTTCAAAGAGCGTTTTTGGTCTTAAGACTGGGTTTTAGGGTAAGAATTAGGTTTTGGTTGGGGTGAGGATGAAGTTTAGGATTAGACTTTTAGTTGTGATGGTTGTAATTTAGTTTAAACTGATGAAATGGCAAAAGGAGATTATCAAAATGAGAACAATTACTGTATAAGCTGATGATCAATCACAAGCTGTCCTGGGATAATGTGACAATTTTTGATGTGCAGGATTTTACTTGTCATGTGTGTCTGTAGTTGATTATTTCATTTCTCATGATGAGCCTTTTTGAGGCATTTAATCTGAACAAACTTGTAAAGGATTTTCATCACCACTAATTTGGTTTTTAGCTGATCTCGAGTGATGAGGAAAACACATTTTTACCTAGTAACAAGCACTGAAACACTTTTTAATGCTGCCCTCTTTTGGACATGCATGACATTACACTCAATTTCTTCTGTATTTAACAGATGTCATAATTACCATTGGCTATATTATTTTACTGATTTACAATATTCAGTTGCTTGATGAAAATAGTACATTAAATGTATCTAATGATGGAGATGCTTAAATACATGTACATATTTCTTTTTACGTTTTCACTGCTGGTATTAATAGACAGAATTTCTGTCCTCCTCCCTCACTCTCTTTAGTGTGCACAAAGTGAGCTTGATGGTGAAACGGTTAAGAGTATTCTGGCAGAGTACAAGATCCACAATGCCGACATCACTCTGCGCAGTGACTCCACAGCTGATGACCTCATTGATGTGGTGGAGGGAAATCGGTAAGCTGCTGAAGTGCCAGAATGGGCCTTCCTTAGTCATTCCCAATGGGTGTGGCCAGTTGCAATCTGAAAACGCATTTCGTTTCCCATCACACTAGTGCAGATAAATTTGCAAATGCTATTCATGTGCCCTACCATTTTTTCCATCTTTGTTTATAATAGATATAGCGTAATCTCTGTTTAAACAATTTAATCTCTTAAGGTTATGAGATTACCATTCCACACACAACACCAGGCAAGACATTAGCTGCCTGTGTAAATCTATTATACTGAGCTCATCATCTGTACATTGAAATGTATAACTTTATGAAGCATAGGATTATTAGCCTGTTTGTACAGAAAATAACATTTAAATTGGTTATTCTGTTCATGCTTTTTCTTTTTTTCTTTTCAATTCAATGATAGCAAATTAAACAGCTAACGCTATCTTGTAACTTCACTGCTGTACAATGATAGTTGCTGATTGTGCAGACAGCAGTCATTTAACTCTCTCATATCTCAACAGTGTCTACATCCCATGCATTTATGTGCTCAACAAAATCGATCAGATCTCCATTGAGGAGCTTGACATCATTTACAAGGTGCCCCACTGTGTACCCATCTCTGCCCACCACCGCTGGAACTTCGATGACCTGCTAGAGAGGATGTGGGACTATCTAAAGCTTGTGCGCATGTAAGAGTTGTGGAGCTGGTCGTGTAAAGATGTTTTCACATTCAGAGACCTTAATTATAAATTCTGAAAGTGTTCTGTGTCTGGTATTGTCTTGGTTTGTTCACAGTTCATATTAAAAATCTGTGTCAAAGAATTTCCACTCCTTAAGTCTAAATGTGAACTTAGCCTAACGTTTGCTTATAATGAAAAACTTGACTGAGCAGATGTGTTTAATTGCAGCTACACCAAACCCAAAGGCCAGCTTCCGGATTACACATCTCCTGTTGTGCTCCCTGATGAACGAACTTCAGTTGAGGATTTCTGCTTAAAGATTCATAAAAACCTGATCAAAGAATTCAAGTAGTGAGTATTTCAATAAATCCTTAACTTTTTAAAGTCACAATTATTCTCTCAAATATTTACTACTCATTTTTTCTTGTCATTAGTTGTCATCATTATCATCAGCATTGTTACATCAAAATTAAATCAAAGCTGCTGTTCATTACTTTCATTACATCAGAAGTGTAAATTTTCATAGAGAATGCCTGATTCCAATTTTTATTCACTTTTGTAGCAATCATTTTGATCTGTAATGATTTATTTGTGTGTGTGTGTGTGTGTGTGTGTGTGTGTGTATATATATATATATATTTCTGTTTTATTTCATACACTGGTTAATTCAACAGTTTTTGCAAGAATTATAATTAATATGTTAGAATGACAATTAGTCGTTGAATGTTTAAACCACGCAGTCACTGTAATCACAGCCATTACTCTTTTGTCGGGATAAGCCAAATAAGCATTAACTCAAGAGTCTGGATTAGGATCTGAGATGGAAGAGCTAAGATCATCAGCCAGTCGATATGTTAGTACTGCGGAGCATTACCCATCCTCCAGGGAATGGACCAGTCAAACATAACACACAAGACTAGAGCCTCTGTAACTAAAAGGTGTCATTGTACCCTTTAGTTAATTTTATAATGCAAAGAAAGTATAGATTGACCTTTATTAATTTTTTGATGGAATTAAGAAGTTGTTGCTTTTTTAAGAAAATCCTGTTTATTACCTTGAAGTGATCACTGATGTATAATAATTTCAGTATTTTTAATTTTTTATTCTTCGTATTTCAGTGCTCTTGTGTGGGGATCATCTGTGAAACATAATCCTCAAAAGGTGGGCAGGGACCATGTGCTGGAGGATGAAGACGTTATCCAACTGGTGAAAAAGTAAAAGGATCTTTAATTCACTTCACGCCTACGTTTCACAAAGTGTTCTGTACAGTGGCTCAGTAAATCACCAAACGTATCATCAGAGCATTTCTGTTGTAGTTCCCAGTTGTTGCTCTAATTTATGAACAATGACATGAATCGCATTTGTCACATTTAAAAGGATCTACAGTACTTAACACCATGAATAGTTCATATTGAATATTGGTTAAGGCTTGCAATAAAATGTGTAAAATAAAAACAAAGGTGTGTTTCATTCTTGAGTAACAGTTGGCTTTACTTTCTGACTTTTAATAAAATGACTTGATCCATTTATATGAATGTTGGCATGTATTTAATGACATCTATTCAATAATATGCTTTCCTATTCTACATGTGCTCTGCTGCTCAAGCATCACTGAATGGTCTCTCTCAGAAACGCAGCAGTTAGCAACAGCTTTACCACGACCACTTCAGGCTGGCTCAGAGAAAAAGTATCATGTGAAAGCTCTGTCCTGCTTAGTGATTTATGTGACATTGATGATGAAGGCAGTTGTGCAGGCTGATGGCCCAACCCCCTCTCTCTGGTAGGGACAGCCACTCAGGTTAATCAGTTCATTCACTCAGACGCAGTCTGGGGACATCATACACCAGCTGTTCACAACTAACAAGACTCCGCACAGAATAGCATTTCATCAGAGCACTTCTGAAGGCTAGCGCTATTCGTCAGTATGTTGCATGAAGTGTAGTGGCCATTCTGTCTGTGCATCCGGTAACAGCCAGTGCACACACAAGTAAATACAGAGTATTTGTATAATTATACTGGAAGTTAGATGAATAAAGCTTCCTCACAACATCTAATCCAACAAAGCTGAATTTCAAATGCAGCCAACCTTCTGGTCTTACAGAATATCTAATACAGTATGTCGATTCATTTTTAGTTTAGTCTTTCTTACATGAATTCTTGCGTCATATACATAAAATGTATGAAAGAGAAATACGTAGGTATTTAGACATGCACTGAATATTATTGGAGCAATATAAAACATGTATTATACACCTGCAATTACTCATATGTTTTAAGCAAAAAGAATTAAAACCCCTGGTACTATAGTAGAATGTGGCATAAAATACCCACTTGCAGACACTCACGAAGATGTTCAAAAGTACAAAAGGGCCTTTATTTAATATGGGCTAACACATTAAAAAGATACACCAGTACAAATCGGTACACTTGCATTTCTCAGGGAGACATTCTGATGAAGGTCTCCATTTAGGAGCTTTGAACGTTTTTTTTAATGCGACAAACCACCACAGATGTGGGCAGATATATT
>OMLM01004598.1:2543-19115 GCA_900302695.1 Helostoma temminkii | reverse complement strand
ATAGCAAAGAAAAATTCTCGGTTCTTGTTCCACAGTAAATCCAATCCGCTATGTGTGATCAGGAAGAAAAACAGTTTTGTGTGAGCACAAAATGTTTTGCCATTTAATTGTCAAAGCTATCAATATTTTAAGTTAATTGCTGCTGTATATGACACAACACAATCCTGTAAGACCTACAGAGATGTATCTGTGCAACAGGATTCAAGTAAATGGATACATAAAAATCTAATGTGCAAGAGAGACAACATTTACATCCACACTATATTGGTCCAGTAAGGTCGCTAACAAGTGTATTTAATGTTGTAGACTACAGTTCTTACTGAGAAGATAACCCTTCTTAAGAAAAACTGTAGTGGTTGAGAGTAATGTCTGTCTGTCCAGCAGTGGCAGGATCAGCCCTCCTCAGAGAACCGCCTCTGCCCCACCCCCTTTTACCCTGTAAATTATAGCAGCACTTTAGCTAATGAAAGAGTTGAAGACCGGGCACTAATAAAAGCCATTAAGTGAATAAAGCACTTCCCCCTCTAACAAAATTAAAGAATCTACCCATTTGGGGAGGGAGGACTCTGTATTAATATTTATGAAATGCGGAACCAGCGACCCCCCCAAACTCCCCAACCCATGTCCAATCCCAGCCTGACCAAGTCCTTCTTGCCACTGCACCTATCCCAAGAGAACATCACCAACCCCTCCTAGCTTGAAGGAGGGGCAGGAGATGGGGACTTGAAGGGTGCTGAGGATGCAGTCAGGACAGTCTGTCTCCAGTAGAGCAAGCTAGAAGATCCCAAGACACAGCTCAGAGAACCCAGTCGTCTTCGTAACCCCTCAACCAGCTGCACACCGACTTTGAGTCCATCGGATGAATAGGTGGGTTTCTTGCAAAGAGCAGAAATGTAGAAGTAACTTTCTAAAGACAACAGCTGGAGAATGTTGGTAAAATACAGAGTAAGTTATGACTAAGTTTCATCTTTGTAGACAAGTTGTTGCATTGGTCAACCTGATCCTTAGTTTGAAGACAATTTAATGTAATTTGTTACTTTAAGTGAAATATTTTTAATAAGTGACTGATATCAACATTCAAACTTTCTTTGGTAAAATTTAGATTTAGATTCTGAGATCTAGACAAAAGTTTGCAACTCTTAAAATGCCTTCATTGTCACAGAAGGAAGACAAAACACCAAAAACAAGGTAAGAAATCATCCTTATGTATCACAATCATCCTTGCATAAAATCATCATACCATCCCATCAGCCACACTGCATCCCTTTGAAACATCCTCATTGTTCTGAAAAACAGAAGTCTGTTTCACCGCCACCACCCACCGTTTTCACCCAAAGTACTCCCATTTTCATACCATTTGGTCACTACAAATGCAGGATTTCTCCGTTGTGCATTAATATGCATTATGGTGTAATTTCATCAGACAAAGTGGTTCAGTTGCCTGAGCTCAAAGTTGATTATCGCACCATGCCTTCTTATTACTAAGATGTCCCTGGGGAGATGGAAGAGACACTAAAAAAGGTAACAAGATTGGCAAACCTTTTAGGCAACAGCTGTCTTAGCTTGATGGTATCATGACTCTTGACATTGTGCTTAGTGACCATAACACAGTTAGGACTAAAATGTCAAAAGTGGTTGTGCCCTTACTCTAAGGAGACGGTAAATGTCTTGAGATGGACTACAGCAATGCTGTTCATTGGTGTCACTGTTCACCAAGACTCTTTGTTTTAGTCAATTTCAGGACAATTTCAGAGACAGGACTCAATCAGATGATGCAGTTCTTAACAAGGTCACTGATGAATTACGCAAACTCTGTTTCCATTGATCAGTTGAATAATAATAATAGAGTCATGGGCAGTTAATTTAATTAAGACTCCTAACCTCAGGCCTAAAGTAAATCTTTTCTTGAAAATGTTAAATATTTGTACGAGAAAATGTTTTTGTTGTTGCTGTGTCTGGTAGAGCCATAAGCGAAGGACGAGAGGGTGGGGCATGACGCAGTTTCTGCGCAGAAAGGGCGTAGCCCTCTTTTCCGCAGCGACTATGACCTATGACTAATCGTTTCTTTTTATTCTGCAGATGTTCTGAAATTGTGTTACAATTCTTTTCAAGTCATTGTGTAAACCAATGGTGCCATTTGTTTTACTTTTAACAACCACTCCCCTCTCGCACCTTTGGGACATTTTGTCACTTGGAATTGCAGGTGCCACCAAACCATGGGACTGTCCTTCAGCTGCAAGAACCCAGGAAATAATAGCTGGTTGCATTATGTGCGTTTGATAATTTCTTCCAGGAGTTTTGCTGCTTGCACACATTCACCAAATATAAAATGGCCGTCTCGGTCAAAGCAAAAGCATATATCCTGTTTTACTTTTTCTTTCCCTTATATTATATTCACATATTCGGCTAAGTCTGTTAGACGCCTTACACTGAGCTGGATGCTGCGATAAATGTTTGGTTTTGCCCAGGACTCCATTGTGCTTGATCTAACCATGCAGTGTTTCTTCTGTCCATGGTTGTGCCAAGCACCTTGGAGACTTGAGAGCACTATCTACCTTCTATTGTGATCTCCTAACAATTTAGAAATCTCATTTTATTTAAAATGCATGTACCCATGTTTTTACTTAAAAAATAAAAATCAAATGAAATCTAAAATGGGGGAAGTATTTGGAAAACATTAAGAGCAAGTAGGCAACTGTTGGGATAAAGATACAAAAGGACCAATAACTACAAGGTCATTTTAAATTGTATACGTTTCATCACATGCAAGCTCTAATTTTCTTTCTTTTTTTCTTGTATTGCCTTAACTCATGATGTACTCTAAGATAAAGAACCGTGGCCAATAAATATCTACACATATTGAGTGCTTTGCTACCACTATGTTTTTTATTTTGTTTGTTTTTAATAAACTGGTTAAAACACTGAATCTCACAGAGTTTATGGCATCCATGTGAATAAAGCCGTCATTTACAACAAGCTGGTTGATTCCAGTTATGGCAGATTTGTGGAAACGATCAATTACAGTAAGTGCTCAGTGGCTTTTAACTATGGCTAATAATTTCAGCCAGCTGAGGTCATATATTAAAACAATGTGCACTCTGTGCAGACGCATCGCACATCTATAAATCAAACCATGAGACAGCACGCAATGTCTAAGACATACAAGCCAACGTGTTTCAGACACAGCTTATGTTTTTTGTTTAAAATGATGAAATATTAGTCTTGTTTCAGTGCCCAGCTACTAATATTTCAGTCTGTGTTGTGCTATAAATCAAATCTCAACTAGTGCAACTAGCCAATAAATTTTAAATGATAAAAAAAAAGACTCCTTTCTTTATGACTCTACTCATTCAATGAATTCTGTCTTCACTCCTCATTTCATGTGCTGCAGGCATAACATGATAATATACACTATAAAATACTGTTGTAAGAATCTTGGCTTTGAATCACATCATAAACTTCATTACAGTAAAGACGTCCACAAGTGCCTGCTATTATGTACCGAGTCAATGAACTCAGTACTGGAGATATGTTTATCCCAACATGTCCAGCATTTTCAAAAAAACACACATCCCTTTGTTTGAAAAATCCAATCTTGCCAGCAGTATGTGTCTTGAATGTTTTTGCCGTTTCTGTTATTTTAGAGATTTACACTAAATGGGGTTGTGTGCTGTTTTACCTCTTCGGTTGCAGTTACAAAAATTAGAGGTATAGATAGTACGGCAGAAAAGCAGAAACGTCTTTCAGGGAATAATATTCAGTCCATCTGTAAGTAAGGTTTGAACAACCAAGACATCAGTCATAGTTTCTGTTCTATGTCCAATACAGCAGGATATCAACAACACTGACAACAGACACTGAATCACTGATGTCAATGCTGGACATCTGAACAACCATCTGTCAAACCATAACCTGTAAGTGAGGTTTAAACAATTTCTGTAAATCCAACTCACAGTTGTAAAATTATTAAAATTAAAACATGTATAATATTATGTAATATATATCCTATATCAATAGCCACTATTTAATTCAGAATAGATAAGTGTCAAGACAGAGTAGAATTACATCACTGTATATATTACCTAAAGTGCAGTTTATTATTCAATCCGATGTTGATGCGCGCTATTCTCCCGCAATGCAAAAGACATATATATAACAATGGAGCTACAGCCAAAAAAAAGAGAGAAATCAGTTAGAGAGCAGCTCAAAAGATCTTGTGAAACAAAGGAAGAATCAAATCTTTTCTCTGTTTGTGAAGTTTAAATATCAGTAGCATCTTTAAGCCACAACATAATTTGTCTATAAAGTAACTAACCGCAAAGAAGTACACCATTACAGTTCCTATATAGCACACACTGCATAGAATCTGTATTGATTTGGGACATAGTTTGTTTGTGATCAGTAGAGTTGGTTTTGTTCCAAGCTGATCAGTCAACCAGACAGTACTCCAAGTAAACCATGAAGCTGCTCTGTGAAGTTCGTCACTGACCTTATGCCCAGACACGGTTTCAGATTATCCCATTAGCCTGGACTACAGTGGCTTGCTTAAACACAAGACTAATCACCTTCCTCTCTACCAAGACAGGGACAAAACAGAGTCTTCTCCAACCAACAGCTGAACACAGTGAGATATTTTTATTTGATCTCATCAGTCGCTCTTCCATTTCAGTATTTCTTGAAATCACAGGGTTACAAGTGCATTAGTCCATATTCACACGATCACATATCTGTTCCTGAAGTAAATAATATGGTGGCTACTCACAACTGTTATACTGTCTGCAGAAAGAAAGAAAAAATATCTGCACACTCCTTTTAGATGACTGCAGGTGCACAGCAGCATCTAAACATGACAGAGCATAAAAACGTTACATTCTCAAGCTGAACTTTTGCAAATGTTGCATAACGTTTATTATTCAATTGGGTTTTTGTGATCTCTTAAAAAAAAGTTGTTTGACCACACATTATCAAAAACATGTCACATCTTACACTATTTGTAAATTAAAATTTTAAAAAATGGGTATTTCAGTAAAGTATTATATAATGCAAATATTTTGACACAATGGGGATACATGAATACTTTTTTTTTTCACAATGTACTGCTTTATCAACAGTTACTGCAGATGATCCACATATGAATACGACATTAAATTTTAGTACGAGATGAGATGTTTCACAAATGTTGTTTTGAAGATATTTGCACCAGATTGTCAGGCTGTAAACACTGTACTTTATTAGGAGATGCTTTATTTCACAGCACACGGTGCTCTTTGTACATTCATAACACCTCCTGCAATAGTTAATTACAAAACCAGGAGGATGATTTCGAAGGATGACTTCTACAGAGCTTCAGGACCCACATTAATAACAAAAACGCATGAGCTACAGTAACAGCAAGAAAAAACATATATACCCATACTTGCAGTAGTGCAAACTAAAGCTGACAGCTCTTGCCACTGGGATAACAAATAAATTTCCGAGCTGAAAAAGGTAGAACATGTTTAAACTCGTCACATACAAAATTGACTGTTGTGGCACAAGTGCTGTACGTTTCCCTAAAAAAAAGAGCACTGGTTTATTAAAATGTGTCTTTGTGGGGTTGCATGCTGGAAGCACATTAGTGCTATTGTATCTGAGGATTTATGCAGCTGTTTTAAGACACTACGCCCCTAATGTTAAAGGACTGGTTTATCTTCAGAAGGCTGTTTTGTCATTGTCTGTGGTTAAGAACAGTTAGACATACGTGGTGAGACGGACAGCAAATCAAAGCTTTCAGCAAAACACAGAATCCCTCAAATTTATTTTTCAATTATATATATTATATTTAAATTATGTGGACAATTTTTATTAGTTTAATTTTTATTATTCCATCTCGTCCCGTCATGTGAAAGTCAGTCACTCATGTTGCAAGCAAACTTGAAGCCAGTTGCTTTAAATCCTTGAAATGAAAAACTGTTAGAAAGTGTTGCCCACAAAGGCTTGAGGTCTTCATCTATTAAAGTTTTGGCCATGGTTTTGTGATAATGCCAACCGAACATCAGTCATTGTTTCTATTATATGTCCAATACTGCACAATATATTTTGTTTAACAATTTAAACGACATTAACCTGAAATTGCACCGCAGACACTAAAATAGTGCAGTCAATGCTGGCAATGTGAACAAACTTTAAACTCAAGTCTTGGCGAAAAATTGAAGAGAAGACAGAAAACTTTAAAATGTGAGAAACAGTGCTTTGGCAAAAAGCATCTGTACAATTAAATTAGTCTCAATGTCGTCAATGGTTGCAGGACATACATCATTTCCAAAGGAGACACAAAAATGACATGTTGCTTTAGCTAACCAAACACTGTGGCAAGTCTGTATGGTAATTTCCTCTAAAGGACAGTTATGCCATCGCCAACACAGTACATTGTTCTTGTGACATCACCTACAACCTACATAACCATGTCTATGGAGGGACTTCCAGTATATTCGTAAGTACTGTATGTCACAAGTTCCACTTCCACTTGCAATTCAAGCAACGTACCCAAAATGTTGGGGTTGGAGAGTTTGACTCAGGTTCAAGTCCAAGTGAAAACACAGCCCCATAACCCCCGATCTACATTTATAATCATCTCAAGCATAAATCTGCTCAGGTCCACCTGTGTGTGGATTTTCTCCACTGAGGCGCTCCTGGCTTTGCTGGCGGCTCGTATCACTGGATTTAATCACACCTGCGTAGTCGTGGATTCCCACTTCCAAGTTTTTCGCCCTCAAGGCAGCAGTATGTAGCTTCTCTAGAAAATCAGGCATACCTGCCAGGTAAAAAGGGAGAAGAGTACACAAACTCAGTGGTGAAATATGAAATGTATTTGAGGAACAAAATGCATTCACAAAGGGTGAAAACAAATCTGACTTTAACAGAAAGCAAAACAAGTTTGGACTAAAAGAATTATCACAATTATAAAACCACAATCGCCCCCTCTTTTAATTCTTTTTGTGTGTGTAAAAACATAATCATCTGATCATAGCAGACGTTAAGCTGACGTTTTGGCAGTTTGGAACATTCAGTTGTGTGTCAACACAGTGGCATGAGGGAAAGACATAAGCAATGGTCTTGGACAGTGTTTCTGAAATGGTGCCCTAGAGGTAGTGTGGAGTACTGAAGGGGTACCCCCTTAGCTTAAAGCTTAAAAAAATATTAATTTAAAAATATCAGTGATATTCCTAAAATAAAATTATTTAAATTGAAAGTTACAAAAATTGCACAAAGTTAAATAAACCACGTTTTGTATTCAGTATGCCTATTTCCAATGCACTGTAAAAATGAATTCATCTTGGTTGAAGATGAAGTTTGACACATCCACTCTCACAAGGTTTCAGGTGAGTGAAGAAAAAGAAGCATCCTAAACTGTGAAAGAAAGTGTAGGAGCAGCTTTTACTCTTTGGGTCCACATACTGGTGTGAGGCCTCCTTTGCTTTGCAATGATTCATCATAACAAAGCAAAGAAGCCTCCTCACCACCAAGAATGACGTGTTTCTTACTAAAATATAGGTGCAATTATCAAAAGGACTCATCTACATTGGCGTTGTAGTATTATTGCACAATGGCAAAAACTGGTTTGTTGGTTCGTTAAGCAAGGCGTGGAGGGAAATGTTTTGGGCTTGTTTTGTAGCTACTGGACCTTGTAGCCGGTGAGTCGACCATGAATTCCTCTCTACACCAGAGTATTCTAGAGGCAAATGTGAGGCCACACGTTTGACAGCTAAAGCTTGGACGAAGTCGGGTCATGTAACAGGACAATGATTTGAAGCACACCAATAAAACTGCATCAGAATAGCTAAAAAAAATAAAAGAATCAAGGTTTTGGAATGGCCTGTTTGGAATGCTGTAAGGTACCTTAAAAGAGCTATGCATGAGTGAATGTCCAAAAACCCTAATGAACTAAAGTAATGTTGTAAAGAAGAACAGGCCAAACGTCTCCCACAATGATGTGAGAGACTGATATAGTCAAACAGAAAACAAATCATTGCTGCTATCGCTGCTAGAAGTGGTTTTACAATCTACAAAAACATGAGGGAAACCACTGGCTTCATTTTTTTAAATAAATATCAGCATAGAAGAAGAAGGGGCACTAATTTTCACATCTGAGTGTAAATCATTATATGCAACCCTAGTCAGTTTAAACCAGTATAAACAGCTCACCACTTGACACCATCCAGCTCACACAGTAGCGGGGAAATACAGTCTGAGGGTCATCACTGTAAGTCAACAGGTAATCAAATCCATTCTGTGGAGAAAAACACCAAGTGTCAGATACAAAACACAGGAAGGTGTATGCAACTTATATTAAATCATTTGTTTGTGTAGTAACATGTTTACCACTAACCTCATCAAAGGACCTGTGAGGGCGAATTACCATCTTAGACTGATACGAATGGACTCTCACAAATTCCTGAGACTCTGGGACTCTGGGATGGTGCACAGCTCTGTACAACAGAATGACAAATGTTCAAAATTACAGTGACACAGACATTATGTATTGTATGTTTTAAAAACTCCAGAAAGCCATAATTTGTAAAGTCCCACCTGGATACCAATATCATTAGGTTACTGTTGACATCAACATGATAGCGACGTACATACACGTAGTCCCTTGAGTACATGGGATACTGCGAGAGGAGATTAGACAAGATGAAACTACCGCTGACAGGCTACAACACAAACTGATGAATTTAACAGTTTATAAAAGTTTCTCTTGACAATCTGTCACTGTAACTGTTCATCTTGCCGAGTTTGGAAAACAAAGGACAAAGGGCCCTCGAAAAACAAACAATGACTATAGGGATAATAGCAACCAGCAGAAACTCACAGGAAAGTGTGTAGCCCAGTGCACAACTTCAGAACCTGTACCGACATCTCGGTCCACCACTTCAAGCTTGATAACCAGAGAATCCCATTTCTTCCTGTACTCGGTATCAAGCTGGGGGAAGGGAAAAGAATAAGTCAAGGGTAAGGTGCTTAATATAGCACACAGAGTGTTACAGTGGCTTTTATGCTGCACTGTAACAACACAAACATGCAGGTTGTGCAAGAGCTGCTCGGTAATGAAAATGCAGTTCATTAATACAAACATTTACATAGAGTAACGAATGAAAATTAATAAAAGAGAACGCTGATAAAGTAGCTCTCTCCTACTACCTGGTGTTCTTATTGCAATCCTGAACCTATATAAAATAAATGTTGCATTTCGTTGGCTGAGACTGACAAATACATCTGAAAATACCTGTACATTGAAGAACTGTCTCGGTGTGACATCGGCGTAGGTGCCCAACACTGCAAAGAAAAACACAAAGGATGCAGACTCTTCAGATGAATCATACCCACATCAACACAACTAAAGGAAAGACTCAAAACACAACAGAGAACACAATAATGGTGAGCGTTATCTGCGTTTCAGAAACCTGGCTATGCATGCAAGTTTGTGAGTTGGCTGACCTCTGTACTCATAAAGGTGACTGTTAGGAATAGGCCGCCTCCACACTCTGAAATCTTTCTTCTCCATCACAACTTCCCAGCCTGGATCCTGTTGTCCATTCACCGTTCCTGAGGGTGTGCTTAGACGTTTTACTGCCTCCAGTGCCTGCAACTCTAGTCCACACCTAAAATAGGATGCAAACATCAGACAGGTTGCTGCACAGCATCTTTAATGCTCTTCTGTATAGACTGCAATAGCAATTTGATGATGGTGGTGCGGATGCTCATTTCCAAAAGTGTGTCTCATGTACATCTGTATGTACACGAGAGGTAAAGAAAGATGTCCAACCTGCGAATTTCCTCATCTTGAATCTTCTCATTTTCCCACATGAAGACACCAGCCAGGGCTGCCACAAGTTTCCCAGTAGGGGCGTGCTTGCTCTGAAACCTGCGCCATATGTTTCCTACCAGGGTCCACCTGGTGCGCTCGGAGTACAGATTGGAGTAAAGATCACCAACCTGGCAAGCACGTCGGAGCCTCTGTCCTGTCACAAAGCTGCAGTGGTCTGCAAATATGGAAAGCAAGCCCTTCCTCTTTTGGCTAGAGCCCACGGCCACACTGGTATCTACACCTGCCTTCTTGAGCCAGGACAACAGCAGGCCCATGCTTCTGCTTAGCCCCGGGACCTTCTCAAGCTTTTCTTTGCCTTTCTCGACAGTCCACCTGAATGTCCTGCAGCTCTGAAGCCTCATTGTGTGTGCACCGATCTCGCAGATCGGACGTCGGGGCACAGAGTGAAACATGACAGCTGTGACCGTGACACAAGTTCCCAAAGACAAATCAGTGCTAAGTGCAGCAGCTAGCTGTTGCTAAAGTCAGTGCTCTATGGTGATGCACCATGCATTACATATGTAAGGATGATTATAGGAACTTTTGACAAGCTTTTATTCTGCTGCAAGTCAACATAAATTATAGACCTATCTGCGAACATGCGACATGATACATTAGCATTACGCTAGCTAACGTTATCTGTTAAATGTCTTCTGGTGCGACACAGACAAAGAACACCCCAGCACAGGCTGGACTTATTCTGAACCTTCGAAACGCTAACAACTGTACTGTAAACTATATAATCTACTGTAACCTATTCCGATATAATGGTCTACCTGTGTATCTTTCCCGGAGACAGCCTCACGTTTTTCAAACTCTTGCAGTGCATTTGACCTCCTCTTCCTACTCTCGCAATCACTCCTAAATCCCGCCTACCAAACTCTGAAGCGGCCGCTCATTGGCTTGTTGTTGTCTTGGGGTAAATGTAATTGGTCCAAGCGGGAGCCTGTCTTTAATATGGTCGCTCAGGAAGCAGCATGTGCGGCTGTCCGGCGTGGTTCCGTCACAACCATAAACCTCCCATGTCCAGTGTCTTCGATGAACTGAGATCAGATTTAGCTTCTTAGTTGCTTCGGTTAGCTCTTGTAATGTAGGAGGGGCTCGGACCAGGATCAGTGTCCGCTGGAAGCTGAACACAAACTGGAAAGAGGAAGTCAAAGTCGACGATAAGCGTTGTTCCTCAAAACCAAAGTCACCAGTGTTAGCGCCGACTCACCACGTTTCCTCAAGCAGAGAGTATTTCAACACCAACATCACTTTGTAGTAACATTTACAGGGTGAATATATACGTGTACGCTGTTTAGCAGGGACATCGTTGGTTGGTGCTTAAAAAAAGCATTTGACTAATCTGGTGACTAGAAGTTGTCAGTGAATTAATTTGTATTTGAAAAAAGCAAAACTGCTAGCTACATGAAGAAATGTATTGACTGAACATGCACCAGATGGCGCCACTCAACCATGCAGAGAATAAAAATGTTTCTGCGATCACTCTAGAAAACTGATAGTGTGCTACAAAGTCTCATAGTCATAAATTACCAAAATTATTTTTTAAAATATGTGCATGAAAGAATATGGCTCTGGGTTTGACCTACTTTATGTGTGTGTTTGTGTGTGTTATGTGTTTAGGCATTCAAGCATGATACATATAAGCATTTCATTCATTCGTTCGTTATTTATCAAGTTTTTTCTGCAGCTTATCGTGTCAAATACATCTACCAACATTATAAACCAGATTAAATCACGTAAATAGTAATTAATAGACATTTTATTAGAATACTGTGCCATTGCATGAAATTGGTGTAATCATGGGAAATATTGAATTTACCCATCCGGGTTGTGTATTAGCTCATTCAACATTTATTTGGAAGTCATGCGTGCGTTGATCATAAAAGTTTGAAGGAGTTCAGTATCATAAGACTATGACGCAAAGATGTTTTTGAAGAAACTTGTGCAAACACAAAGCATGTGCTACTGAGTTTACTTTTTTCCAAACCAAACGTAACAAAACAATCGTTCGTTTGACTGCGCTACAGAGGCAGACTAGTATTTGCATGCATGATCTAGGCTGTTTTACATTAAAGAACCACAGTTTTTACCATTGACCATAAACTTAGCAAATAAAGCAGCCCAGTATTGTACTTATATGGCTTATATGAGTACTTTTTAATTAGATCAATGTTACCACAATAAAGCATTTTGGTGTGAAAGCTATCAACACAAACACCCGTACAGTCACTCTTTGGTTAAGTTGATGTCACGTTTCTGTAACTGGCCTGTGTTAACTGGCAGGGGAGGACTTCATTGCTCTTTATTAGTGGGAGTAAATATTCGTATTATAAGTGGGAGTAAATGCTGGGAAGGAGTTAAAGAAGACGCATTTTGAATCTTTTCAAGTCACGAACGCAGCTCTGGAATTTTCTGGCTGCCTGGAAGCTGTAAACGCCACACCTTCCTCTGCAAAATGCTGCCTTTAGGGGCTAGGACAAAAATTGTAATTACAGGAGATTACAGTCCGACCCTGATCAAACCCAGTAGATTATTGTCAAGGATTTCATGATCCCCAGAAATGGTGACGTAACCGCCCATATAAGATTGTAATAATTCAAGGGAGTGAGCTTGTAATAAAACAATAATTATACGTGGCCAAAGCATTATCTCATGTTGCCATATTAGATAATTGTGATGTTCAGTTGTTACATTCACAATGTTTTCCACTGAAATACAAAACACTTAGTGGCTATTAATCAGCTGTATTATGTTATCTATATTGAATACAGCATATCACTTCTGTCTTGATAAATACAAGAAACAATGTAAAGAAACAATCACCGAATATAACCACTTTTGTTAGAGGTTGAGTGTTGTTTTCATTTCCGGTCGAATGCACTTGAGTGACTGACAAGTCTTCTGTAGTGTTGTCGACAGCACCGCCACTGCGCTGTGTTATAATGGAGTCATTTTAATTCGTGTCAGTGTCTGCGAGGTTTCAACTGTGAACTCACGACAATTTATGTTGAACACAACGATTAAAAAAACTTTAGTCTTGATAGTTTGCACGCATTGTTGTGTGTTTGGTGCTGAACTATAGAAATGTATTATATCGAAGGTTTTGTGTAGGGATATAGTAACTTAAGCTGCATCTACAGCTGTTAAATAAATGTAGCCTAAAGCAAAGCAAAGCACAATACATGCATCTGAAATTAGAGTAGCAGCAGCGGTGAAACTGCTTTATACTTGTATGCTTAATAGCCTACCTGGCTACATTTCAGAAAAACAGTAGTTTTCCAAATAAAACTAGATTTCCAAAGCACAATAAAATGTGTTATATAATATAACGCATGATTACAGATGAATAGAGTTCCCTAATAGTAGGAGTAATAGGGATACTTGTACTAATGCATGATACTGAATGTAAAAGCATAAAGCAGGATACAATGGAGACGCTCAAATGCGTCAACAATTTAAATGTTACATCATCCACCAGTGTACACACAAGCCGATATGCTGGTAGGTAATGTAAACTGTGCTGTACATGTATACGAATGATAGTAGTAGTAGTAGTAGTAGTAGTTGTGACTATAGGTGAAGAAATGTAGAGAAAAGTAATGCTGTGAAAGAGGACTCCGCTGTGAGGTGGGGCTCAGTTTAGGTGCCGCACACCCATGCACAGAGCACATGATGCGTTAAAAAAAGAGAAGGGGCGTTGTTGACAGCTGGGCGGTGGTGGGGGCGGGGCTTACTGAAGGGTGTATCCAATAAAAAAGGAAAGAACCCTCCGCTCCCTATACCGGTACGAGCAAGTTCTACACATGCGGCAGCGGGGCTCTCATTCAGCTTGAGACGATTCTGGATTTTAAAAGACGGATTTTTTTCCATATCGAATCTGCCAGTTTCCTATAGGGGTTATTTATTTAAACTTAAAGCAGCTTTTTGAGTGAGTTATATTAGATAATCCGTTTAGTTTTGCGTTATCCCGCGCGCGCTATCGTAACGGTCCGTGCGCGCGCTAATTAGCTTACTGGCTAGCAAGCGCTATTCTTCACAAGACTGACAACTGCAACGTGTGGTGAGTTTTATCATTTATTTCGACTGTCTGCTCACATACAGAGCTCCTCGTTGTTAAACGTTATTCACAGATCATCTTAGTTTAGGTTAACGTCATTATTCTGTGTTAACGTACAGCTAATGCTAACGTTAGCCTGATTGATAAACCATTGTGCGCTATAGGTAAGTTGTCACATATGATCTAAATGATCCGTTTGATAGTTAGAAGGCACGCTTATATCGTTAACTCTAGTTATTATAGTCATTGTTTGACCTAGAGCAGACTGTGGTTGTTCCCGTTAATGCGCAGGAGTTCCCGTTAACAGTATTGTTGGTAAACGTTATGTCTGTTAACATGCGACTCAAAGCATGTCACCGCATTGAAGACTGTAGCTAGCAGCTGTTTACATTAATAATAATAAACTAACTATAGCAGGATGATTGTCTGTCCAGCACACGCTTGGCAGGTCATTGAAAGTAGTTCGATGGTGACTGCCCTCCCGGTCGGTCGCAGTACCGCATCGGTGGCTCGTGTTCCCCATAGTGAGTCACATCCGGTTGCTACCCCTTTTAGATAAGAAAAAAAACCCCAGACATAAACAAAACTCTAGAAAACTGTCGTTGTTATATCGATAGCAACGACAATTTTTTTTTTGACATGTCTAGACCGATCGAGTTGTTTCTACAGGCGCCTGCGAACGAGCGCTGTCGTGTTCAGCTCAGAGTTGTGTTCAATGAATGGATGACGACACGTGCCCACGTAAGAGAAAACTACCATGTCCTAGAGATAAGACAGTCTTTATCACATACTGGTCTCCGTGTTCATTGGTTCACGACAAAAGGGCGATTAAGGATCAAAGCGCAAGTATCTGTTTTACGATTGAGAACGTATTAATATAATCGTGGTTCGTCTCCTGCGGCAGTCATAAAGATGGCTTCTACTAGAGGTCGTTCTTCCGGTCCAAGGGCTTACTACAAATGCCTCCGTGTAAACCCTCCTTTCCATTGCGTGCTGTTAGTGTTAGTGTCTTCGCTGTGTGCTTTTTCAGGAGCCTCCAGATAAAGGTGGTAATAATCAGAAACTGTTAGTAATGCAGGCCTTTTCTGTCTTTTGTCTTTCCAGGATGTACTCCTGCTCATCTGCAGTGACAGTTACACAATGGCTCTCCGTTCAAACTGCTTGTTAGCACAGCACCCAGAGAACAGCAACAGATCTAGTTTAATTACAGGATAGCAATAAGCCCTTACTATACCTCTGTTGACCTTATTTATTTTCTAGTCAGTCCCAGGTAAACCTTTTACAAGTTTGCACTGTTAAATTTAATCTCTGTAAAGGCAGGTCGGCCTAAAGAGAAGCTAATTATTTATTTTACCTTGTACCTCTTTATTTTACTAGCTGCTGGTTAAAAAGCATTATATAGAAAGTCATTTTGACAGGCATTCATTCCCTTTAAGATTGTGAAGCAAATCCTCTATAGCTTACAAACATGGTTTCGACAACTGCGACTGCAGTAATACTGGCCACTACAGTAGTAGTAACGGGTCCTCTGACAGAGTACATGTGGCTACTGATTGTTGGCTTTATTATTGCCTTCATCTTAGCCTTTTCTGTGGGTGCCAATGATGTTGCCAACTCATTTGGCACAGCTGTTGGCTCTGGAGTGGTCACCTTGCGACAGGCATGTATTCTGGCCACAGTGTTTGAGACTCTGGGTTCTGTACTCCTTGGTGCCAAAGTGAGCGAAACTATCCGTAAGGGTATCATCGATGTGGGCATGTACAATGGCTCTGAGCACGTGTTAATGGCTGGATCTGTCAGTGCCATGGTTGGTGAGTATCTGCAGCTTATCTTGAATGTAATTAAACGTGTGGTCAATGAACCCTGTGAACAGAAGTTGTTTGGCATGTAGGAACTGACATTTTAGGCATAACCAATAGAAAATGTACATGTTAGACCAACTGGAATAGGGAGTAGTGCAATTACTGATTGTTTAAGTTGCAAATTTTTCATATAATACTGAGTCATCATTTAAACCTAAATTATTGGAAAATGTCAAAATAGTACTCTTCTGGTAGTTATTTGCAGGTTGTACAGTTACAATGTTCTCTGATAAGGTATGTTGAAAAGCTGGGTTGAGGTCAGCATATTGTGTCTAATGTGATTAATTTCTTCATTCTCATTAGGTTCTGCTGTGTGGCAGCTGGCCGCCTCCTTCCTTAAGCTCCCAATCTCTGGAACACACTGCATTGTTGGTGCTACCATCGGCTTCTCGCTGGTTGCCAAAGGCCAGCAGGGAGTCAGGTGGTTAGAGCTTCTTCGTATTGGTAAGTCAGACACTTCAGTCATTTGACTATTTATTTATTTCTGTAGAAAGTCTAAAGCTGATACAAATCAGATTGTTAGTGCTTTATAAAAACATTTTGGGGTAGACAAACAGATAATAAATAATAAAATGTTGACAGAATTTAGTCGCAGTCACAGAAAGAACCCTTATTGATTGAACTGTTGAAGTGCAAATGGTCATCTTGACTATCCACATGTCTGTGTTGCCAAAATAATCAAAAGAATGTCTACTTTTCAAGAATTAATGTAGCAACTTTAGTTAAAAGTGGCAACTGGCTTAGCGAATACACAAGCTGAGTTGAGATTTCTTGTTTAGACTGGACCTGACTGCATTGCT
>OMLM01004589.1:2390-20286 GCA_900302695.1 Helostoma temminkii | reverse complement strand
GATTGTCTTATTTGGAAAAGAATAGAAATGTAATTTTCCTTTACAAGTGATAAAACACTCTGTGTGTCATACTGACGTCTCTCCCCAGCAGAGTGGATGAAACACTTTCCAGCGTACCTAAGCTGTGGCACAACAATGCAGTTTGCAGTGTATGGACTTCATGGCAGCTGTATGTCATAATACCCAGAAAGTAGAGCAAAAATGTCTTTGTCTTATGACAAAGCGTACAGAGCAGACTGAGGCATGAGATTAGATTTGGAGTCATTTCTTCTGCATATATTGACCATGTGTTTAGGAAATTTAGCCTTGTTTAATGAGAACTAACATCAGTTAGTTAAAATACAAAATTGCATAATGTGGGCCCTTTTAATCTTGCATTGCAAAGACATTGCTATGAGTTATACTTATAGTTATTCTTATAATTATTATTCTTTTAAACACAAAGAGAATAGAATATTTTCATGAAAAGATTTGTTTCCTTAAGGATTTTCTGGTTTATGCTCATTGTTATACACAATATCTAAAGATTGGATTGTTTCTGAAGGTTCAAATAGTAGAGTCATGTTTAATTGTTTCATATAGCGAGCTATGTATTTAATGTGTTGCTCAGTGTAATGTGGTGAGAGTGGATTAATTAAATAGTTACAGGTGACGCTGGAGCATAAACATTTTTGTTCGTCAGTAAAACTTGGCGTTTTGTGTTATTATACCTCACACAACTACTGCACATTGCAAGTACGTGTACGTGAAATATACACAACATGCATATAACTGTAAGGTTTATTATTGTGCCCACTCAAGCATTTATTGCTAACAAGACTTAAAAACACTGAAAAATAATTCTCCACTTTATTATGTATCACTTATGTAATTTTGTTAAAGACATGAGAGAAAATGACCAATGTTTATTTAAGAAGCTTCAGACAAGTCTCAGTTACCTTTGACAATGAAAGACCGATACTGCCCTCTAGAGGTAAAGACGCCAGAGGGAGAAAGCCTCAAACCATAGTTGGAACAAAGCCAAGGAGGAAATCTTTTAGAAAATATATTTATCATTTCAAAACACCTAATGCATTTCTTAAACAAAATGACCTAGCTGGCTTCTTGCCTTGCTTTAGTGTTACACAGTTAATAAAAAAAATTACAGATTTGGGTAGGAGTGCAGATGTGTGGCATTTGGCATTCAGATTTATTTTTAAGCCATTCATCCATTCATTCTTCCACTCATCTATCAGTCCAGCCTTATTCAGGTACAGTGTCTCCAATCCATTTGAGGTAGGGCGGGTTGCCCTGGTCGATAGGCAGGCTGATGACCTCGGCTACCTCATAAGGATGGTTAGAGCTGGAGAGGAGAGCGAGAAGTTACAGAGTACACAAAGACAGCTGTAATTAAAGCCATACTATTAGACTGTGTGAGTCATGGCCGATAATGGAGCAAAATCATTAGTATTTTTCTGTTGTGAACCTAAAAATAAACCTACCGGACATATTCAGCAAGAGCGGGCACCTTGGAACTTCTTGTTTTAATCATCTGAACAGACAAACAAGAACTGGATCAGCTCACCCAACTTCATCACTCACATTCTTTTTAATCTGCTGCATCTTTATTCTCTAAAAAAATAAATATCATATAATCTGTCTGTGCCGGAAATTTGTCTCCACCTAGTGCACAAGTTCTAAATGTGACAAAATTCAACACGAGAAGATCTGAAAAAAAAAGACTGTTTATCTGTACATTTTGTACATCAAAGCATATGATGTTGACACAGGAAGAAAACCTGCTTTGACATCACTGATTGAGATGTGGTCAAAAACGCACCATTAGAAAAGTTAGAGCCCACAAAGAGGAGCCCTGCCTCTAATCTCTGTCTATGAAGGAACATTAATGACTTATATTAACAATTAAATTCATAAATTTAAATAAAAGTCAAAAGTTACTGATTGTGTATTAGCCACATACTATAAGCCCACTTACTCAAACAGTAATTAAGTAAAATGGGAGAAATGATAAATTTTTCACTGTTAAATATGATTTACAGTTTCATTGTCTTGTAAACATTTCTATAAACCAAAGAGTACAACTCATCAATAGTCTCATTTTATTGGTTATAAAGAGATTAAACTTACGTACTTTTGTAAAAAGTTGTTAGAAGTCATTGACCTATTCCTGTTTTTCTGCATAAATAAGTCACACTAACAAGTATCACACTATTTAACAATATTTCTAGGCTGATGAAATTAAAATGTCTTTCATAACCAATTTATGCAGACAACTAGAAATTTGTGCAACTGTAAATGATCTATTTCTTTGGTAATGTTTTAATATTTTTATTACTTCTAAGACTATTTAAGTCTCTTCAAGTCTTTATGACTCTAATTACATGAGCATAAATTTACAGGAGGTGAAAAACTGTTTTCTATTGAAAATAATACTGGTTATTGTTAATGCCAATAACATAATAAGTGATCAATAAATAATTAGTTACTTTATAAAATCCCAGCAATAAGCCTTCAGAAGTGAAAGCTGTAACAGCTATTAAATTATAGTACATGTGGTAGAAGTAGTAGAAGCAGCAGTAAAAGTTACATGTAGTGTAGCAATAATAGCATTTTAAGTATTATAAGCAGAGGTGATAAAAGTATCCAGCTGCGTTTAGAGTGAAATGTTATTACCAGTAGCACTTCATTGTCTTCCTCTATCTTCCCCTGCCATTCATATCTGAAGAAACAAAACAAAAATAATTAGTGATCCTAATGTATTTGTTTATAAAGTGGCATTTTTGCAGGACAAACTATTTTATAAATGCAGCTTGAGAACAAACTAGTGGTCGACCGACATAGGTTTTGTAAAAGCTGATCTTTACAGAACAGAGATTTATAATATTGATATTGTTAATTTTGATGTTTTTTTTTTTTGCATCCGACAAAACACAGTAATAATTACAAATGATTATTAAGACATCAACCTGTTCATTCACTCTGTGTTTAAGCAAATGAACCTTCTGCATACAGAAAACACAGAGTTGCAGCCGTCTCCAAACTTACACTGATTTAATTGCTGGGACAATGTTGACGCACGCTGCTAGCTTCTTTTCCACAATTCCCCTGTAAGACAGAGGAAAAGAACACATCAGCCACAAGTAAATACACACGAAAAGACTGGGAAGAAAATTAATCCTGCTGACTGAATGGCAGATATGAAAATCACATAGTAAAAGTGAAGAGAAACATTAGGACAAGATGTGAAGGGCTTTCATTTTAACCTTCATTGATGTTAAAAATATAAAACGTCAAACAAATTAAGATGTTTCTCGTTGCGTTACCTGGCCAGGTCTCTAGCCACTGTGTCATTTGGACAGGTGACAAAAGCGGCAGAGTGTGTGCCCGACGTGTACGTCTCAGATGCCATGGAAAACGTCCTCAGACCAATAGTCCTCAACAGCTGGAACATAAACACACTCAAGAGCAGAGTCTGGGAAAAGAAGAGTGGAGGAAGAAGAAGATAAAACACAACAACAGCACAAAAAAAAAGAGACAGTTTGTCCAAAACACAGGGAGAAACAAACATGAACATGTGCAAAATATGTGGAGTGCTAAAGCAGCTGCAAGCTCTGCACACTCACCAAAATAAAAGCTTTTACGGATCCACCTCTCAGTGTCTCTGCACCGGGCAGTCCAATGCACATCGCCTAAGCAGGTCAGACAGACAGTGTTTAGTTCACAAACCTATTTTCAATGCTGCAACATTTTATGTTTGTATTTTACTTGTAAAACAACAAAATCCAATCATGAAATACTATATTAACTGTGGGGACCACTATAGAAACCAATCAGGTTATTTACAGTAGGTGTTATCATTCAGAAACATCCTTTTTATGCATGATTTCTGTTGGTGTATATGTAGTGGTGTATAGTTTAGAAATAACTATAAAAGGCTTTAATTACAAAGTGAAATAAAGCCTTTAAAACAGCACAGAGTCTCACCACAGCTTCATTATGGCTTCATGTTATAGTGAATCTGTCTCTTTATTATTATCTTTATTTGTTATCACTGCTTCAGATGCTTCATGCTTTCACAGTACTGTACATGTTTAATCATGCAACACAGTGATTCCCTGTTGTGTGTTACAGTGTAGAAAATGTTGCACATGATGTGTTTACAGTGTTTAACTTAGTGGCACGTGTGGACGTTAGCTGCAAGCTAAAGCAACACGCCAGTGTTTCCACAGTGTTGTTTTCTTAAGTAGAAAAAACAAACACTGCAGAAGCAAGTGGGAGTCAAAATGACAAATGGTTTATTTAGTACAGGCGCGGAAAAGCAGAAACACAACTTACCTTCAGGCAGCTGCACAGCTCTGCCTAGCGGAAGTAGCCCTGACTGTGGAAGGCGGAAGGGGCGTGGTTAGAGTTTTTCAACTCTTTTTAAAATAAAATCTTTATTGAATCCAGATACAGATGTACAAACGTATCCACTCAAATAAATAAATAGCAAAAAAAGATATATATAAACAGCAGTGACTCAAAAAAACACAACAAATCAAATAATGATTAAGTGATTTACAATTTGAGAGTAGCCCATGAGAACATTAAGAGCTTGTATTTTTTGTATCCTGGAAAGGTTTTGGCCTATCCCTTTATACAAAAAATAATAATAAATACATAAATTTCATACATATATAAAATATATACAGAATAATATATTGTGTTAATACATAAAGGTATATTGAAAAATACATAAGGAATTGCAGCTTTTCACATATTGAGAACTGTATAAAAATTGATTCTTCATATAGCTGTACATGGTCCATGCATATATTTCAATATCTTGTTGCTGTATAAGCATTTAGTTGCTTTAGTTGAATTTTATTTTGTCGAGATTATTGGAGCCAGATCACTAAAAAACCTTTTCTTGAGGCTTATTATGAATCTCAAATAGCATTGTTCACTTCATGTACAACTGTGAAGCCATAACCAACAAACCTAAATGAATACCAGAATAGATAAGTGGGTTAGTGTAAGTGTAAACCAAATAGGCTAGAGAATATAAAAGCATATATAGTCTATACTAGGCTATACATTAGAAAACAGTAGCTGATCTTAATGACCTGTTATTTGTCAAGCTGGCCCATATTGTTTTGTTGTGTTGTAAGATCTGTAAGATTTGGCTATTTCAACTTATTTGCAGAGAGCAGGGAGAAATGACTGAACTAATTTAATTTCATCTTGATGCTTCAGGTAACCTTCACTTTTTAACCAGTGAGCAACTAGAGGGCAGCAAAGAGTGATGTAATTATTTCAACCTTACAGTTATTTGCAGCACTGGTGTAGCTGATGTAGCTGAGTAAACCAATAGAGGGCACTTCAGCACAGAGTACACACTCAGTGACCACCTGTATAATGTAATGCAATGACCAACTTTGTCATGAATTCTACTTTTACAAGGTTAATTTCTCAGATTTTGTTGAAATTTTCACTAGTGTGGATTATATTAAGAAGTGTTTTTAATATAAAAGCCTGTCATTCACGTAAATAGCCAGTCAACGCAACACCAGTTATATGTATAGAAATGCTGCTTAATGTTTATTTTGCCATTTTAAGTGCCATTTGTGAAATATATATTTCTTTATAATTTAATATTTTATGGAACGTTGTAAAACATCTATTAAATAGTTTTGTCATTCTTTGTTAGCGTCGTCATGCAGAACTCAAATCAGTCTGATTCACATCTAATTCATACAAACTGCACATGTCCTGCTGGTATTGCAATAATTTAATCAAAACCCTCAGAATTATTAAACATCCAGTGGCAGTGTTTGTACAGTATAATGATAAAATACTTAATATGATCATCTGTGGTGACCAGCAATGTCTGTGATTCTCTGTGTATACACAATGCATGGTGTGTGTGTGTGTGTGTGTGTGCGCATGAGAGATTTCTGTGCACAACACAAAAGGCCACTGTTTGATAATATCACCACCTCTCACACTCTCCTCTCTCTGCCCCCATCGTTGATTAAAGAATGAGACAAGCATGTCAACACATGCCGCAATAATATGCACACACTTACACACACTTGACACATGCACTCAGAGCAAGATAAATTGAGCTGTAGCTGATGCGAGAACGCTACCAGGAATGCGTGGACACACATAAAGATGCAGCAAGACGTATTAGCGGAGCTTGTCAAGCTTTTGCAAGCGCAATGGGGCGCAATGGAAGGAGGAGGGATCTGTTGGTGGTGGGGTGTGGGAGGAGGGTTGTTCCCATGGAAACTGTGCAGTCAGCACATCTGTACGTGTTATGTGCTGTCCTCTCTCGTCGGCATCCCATGGCCTCTCCCCAACGCAGCTGGACGTGACAGCATGTGCTCGCATGTAGGAAGACGCACACTGGCAAATATGCACAATAGCTTGCCCTGACCCCGTTGCTATGGTGACCATTGAGCCCAAAACCTACAGGATGCTAAGAAATACTAAGACAAGTACAGGGAATATTGCACATGTGTGTATATTTCCGTGTGTGTGTGTGTGTGTCAGGCCAGACATGCACACACCTTGCTGTGTGCACTTGCACTGTAGGCCTCATCCCCAGATTTTATCCTCCTTTTTTCTCTCGCTCTTCTTCACACTCTCGCTCCCCTTCCCTCCTCGTCTTTCTCTTCTTACCCTCTCCTTCTGTCTTTCGCCCCCTCTCCCTTCGAGCATGAGGAGAATCAATATGTTTTCAATTTGCAGCAGAGCCTTCCTCCTCTGCATTCTAATCAGGCTCCACTGGCCCTTTAACTTCCAGAGAGAGAGAGAGAGCGAGAGAGATGAATAAGAACCACAAAGAAAGAGAGAGGGGGGGGTGAGGTGTGTAAAGATGGACCTCAAGCAAAGGACATTTCCAGTATGCATCTAAGATGTCAACTTCAGGATCAGTGGAGCATGTTTTTAAAAACATTCTGTGCAGTTTCACTACAGGTTGTATGGCGAGGACTCCTTCAGAGAGCCTGACATCACATCTGGACCAGCAGTACAGCAACTTCAGTAATTAACTGCAGTCTGTCATCCTTTTTTCTGATGAAGTGAAACATGTTCCTGGGTTTTATCCTTTTGTAGCATATTATAAGAATTTGTAACCAAAATGACGTGAAAAAAAAGAAACACATCAGTTGAAGTTTTCCCAGTGTCAGTGTTCACCAGCACGAATCCTCACGTGCTACCCCCCTACCCCCACTACCCCCTATTATTTTACTCATTGAACTGAATATGTGTGATTAGTAACTATCAGGACAGGGGTATAGTCTGCCACCACTGATGACTGCACACAATCAGCGATCATTAGTGGTTAAATAAATTATTGTGATGTGATACTTGTGACCTTTTAATTTTGATGTACCAAGGGTCAAGTCTCTTAAACTGTGATGTGATGTTAATGTGCTTGTCTGACAGTTGCTACAGATACAAAATAAATTTCCAGAAGCATAATAAAAGAAACCAACAAATGATTTTAACCTAATCTCACCTGTCTGTTTAGTTGTCCCTGTTGATTTGTAAATCTACTCAACATGGTCTAATTCACCTGATGTGAGATGCAAAAGTTAAAGTATAAATTATGTTTCCAACTGAAAGAGGACAAATGATTTAATTCAACAACCTAAGATGGTTGTATAAATGCTGAATTGACTTTGTGGGGTCAAAAGATGCATATTGATTATTTATCATTTTCCAGTTTTAATAGTTTTAATAGTTTAAATTATGACATGAATTACCTTATTATATAGTACATTAGGTCTTTATTGGCTTCTGGGCCACTGTATTTCCCCACAAGGAAGATAATCTTTTTCTCCTAAGGCAAATAAAGTCATTGCGATTAATTAAAACATATTATTTTTAATTCACTTTTAATAATTTTGTTCTTATGTTATTAGCTCTTAATACCACCCTAAAGAAAAACATACTATTTGTGACTGTTCTTTTTGCAGTCAGATGATAAGAATGCTGTTAAACACAAATATTTTAAAAATGTGAAGTTCATCTCAATGAAGACTGAACCTTTTGGTACAACATGGCAAACATTTTAGTACCTTGAGATCATAAATATTCTGTACTTCGCACCAGGGACATGCATAAAATTGATAAAAACAAATGTGGTCTTAGTACCTGCTTTCATTTAACTAATGCCTCTAATCTTGCAGTCCAGCATAATATTTTTGTTGTAGTTTTCTACGATTGTGATAGGATCAGACTATGTGTGCGTAGCATTGAGAACAGATGCTACTCAAATAAAATGTCTCATTCGTTGATTACTGTCTCTAAAAACCTGAGAATCCATCAAAAACGACCCACAGAATAATGAGGAGATCTAATTAAATTACTTTCATGATGCACATCTGTTGTTTCCTCAAATAATAAAAACCACAATGGAATAAAAACACATTGTACACACACGTGTTGTTAATTTCATTGCATTAACTCCTAACCACCTAAACAGTTCCACCGTGACAAATGTTTCAGAACTGAGACAAATGTGTTACTTACATCATCTGTGTCAGTCAGATAGTTGGTTAGATAGTGACTTTAACTAGGAGTGTCTGAAATAGAAAAGTTCATCCCTTAGAGCAGAATGAATGAGTTCTCTATTTATTATGTCAGTCTGCCCATAAGGTTTTTTATAATTTTGTGTACAAGTTTTGACCTGACAGTGGCACCTGACAGGAAGCACCAAAGATTCACTAAAGTAAATGTCATGAGAATTAAATCAGTCTTCCCGATACATGTTCCTGTCATGGACTAAAGTGTTAATGAAGCAGACATTCTGAGCTTTTTTTAAATTTCACAAGCTCATCACAATGAATACTGTAACTGTAATTGCTCTCTCACTCACTTTATTACAATCTCTATGAAGTGAAGTTGTGAGAAATATTAAATACTAAACTAAATTAGCAAAAATGTTTAATGTGCTACATGATCTTTAACATGAAGAAAAAGAGTAACCGTTTGATAACAAAATCACTGGCCACAGCTGGAATGGAAAGGAAGCTAAAACATGTTGTCATTGCATTTGCACTTGCATACAAGGCATGACCAGACTAATGTTGCTATACTTGCACAATGAGTACATAATAACTGTAATTAATCTAATATATATTAATGACAAACAGGTGACGCGGATGAGGTAGGCTCTGTGTGGGCTGGTGCTCTTGGATGAGTGTGTCAGCTCAGTATTGTTCACGCTGTGAGAACCAGCCAACAAAAACCATGAAAAGAGAGTCAGGAACAAATTGGCAGGAAGAATCTCCCACAGACGGCAGATATGAGGTGAAAAATATAAGAAAGTGAAGGTAAAAAAGGCAAAAAAACAAACTGAGCTTCTCTCTTTAGTCCTCTGCCCTGATTAACACTGACTTCTGGATAAGAGAGGACCACCCTAGGACCTCCTGGGAGAGAGAGGTCCACCTCTGTAATAGAAACGTGTGTCTCTCTCTTTCCCTTCACTGCACTCATCCCTTCTCTTAGCTGCATATTTAAATTGTCCTCATGTCTTGAAGAAGGAGACAGTCTGGTGACTCTTTGACCTTGAACACGAGACCTTCTACACCGTACTAGCTTCAAATGAGTGTTTTAACTGCATTTGTGGTTCTCAGTTCTGTCCAACATGAAATCCATCCATCCATTATCTCATAACTGCTTGTCCTCTCAAGGGTGGCTGGAGTGCTGGAGCCAACTCCAGCTGTCATTACGCAAGAGGTAGAGTACACCGTAGACAGGTGTCAGGGCTGACACGTAAAGACAGACAACCATGCACATTCACACACATGGGAGGGTTAGAGTCACCAATAACCTAACTGGATGTCTTAAAGGGTGGTAAGGAGCCAGACTGCCCCTAGAAAACCCACGCAGACAAGGGAGAATGTATAAACTCCACACAGGTACCCAACCGACCTGTGGAAGCGAACCCTTCTTGCTGTAATGTAGCAGTGCTAACCACTACAGCACCTTGCCACCTGCCCCAGTAGGAAATATGAGAAAATTTTTATTCTACTATTTCTGGAACAAACATGGAGTTAGTCCAATTTGAGTTATATCAGTTTCCACTTGGAGAATAATAAGTTTGTATTTTTTCTATAATACAGACATTTTCTTCATTCTGACCTCTTGCTAGTGTAAAATGAAGTAACTGTTCTCTAGGTGCTTTCAACATTCTGCAGAAAAATAAGAGTAACTGTAAAGGCAGACACACACTTAGACACACACAAAGGCCCAATTGTGAATGTAATTTAGACTAATTGGACCCACTAGGACCAGGTCTGCTCCAGTCTGTGTCCATTGCCGTGTGGTGTGTAAAACTGCAGTCTTAAGCCTTCAGATCCAGTTTCTGCCATTTTCTTTTTAAATAACACTTTGATGTACGAGTACCAACATACCGTGACCAATAGTATAAGTATATACGTAAGTCCCTGTCGAGCGTGTGAAGTGAAACAGAGGACTAAGTATTTAGATTATTTTGTGGAGCTGGTGCAACATATTTGCACTTGGCAGTTACTGTCGCCTGCTCCTGCCAGTATAGTTTGCTGGGAGCAGCTCCAACTCTGCTTTTATAGGCAGTAACTCCGCCTACTCAACAAACTAACAATTAGCAAATCATTTAACTTAGTACAGTGATTTATCTTTTACCCAAAATATTAATATTATAACTTAACTGTTAATAGAAAATATGAAATACAACAAGAGTTACAATATTTGTTACAGCAAAATACTCAAAATCATCAAATCAAATTTTCTTTAGGCTAACCACCTCGGTCTAATCTTCCTTCTCCCTTTGTTCCAGGGCTTTCATCAGTAATGAACAGTTGAAATCTGGGAGTAAAGCCCACTGTAAAAAAAACCAGAGCAAGAACAAGGAGGTGTAGAAGTGAATCACAGGACACAAAGTACAAGCACAAACAACATGATTGCATTCACAGAGATGGCCAAGACATATGGAAAAAAACAAAATAAACAAGCACATAGTTTATAAAATGGTAAACAGTCTGTACTTTTCTACCTTACTGACTATTGATCACTTTTACAAGGCTGGGGCAACTTGGGGTATAATGTCTTGCCATGTCAATCCACAGCTGCCCCACGGAAGAAATATGATGCAGAGAAGGACCATCTGTTTTTGAGGTTTTAATTTTTTATGTTATTTTCAAATACTGGGGTGTGATTTATAATTTACTCATTTAATACATTTAAATAAAAGATCAAAGCTGTAGTGTAGTGTAGCATTTTCTGCTCTTTAAAAATTATTATTATTATTTTTCATATTTGTGAACACACAGAGCATGCTGCTGTTTACCCCTCTGGTAACGGCTTTTGACATCAACGAAAATGTATTCTGATCGGGTCAAGTTCGAAATTAAAAAAGCTGCACCATGTAATACATAAACTATTGTTCCAGTGTTGTGCAACACAGAAATCTAACACATTCAGCGCAAACTGACCCATTTTAATGCAGCATACTGTCATCTCTGCGATAATCTAATTTCTTAAAAGTAAGTGAATGTGTTAAAATGAACATGGGATGATTTCTCCTTAACTGTTGTAAAATAAAAAAAGAGGCAAAACAGAGAAAATGTATGATTTTCACTTCAAAACTCTATTTTCTAAGAGAAAAGCCAACTAAACAACAGCTGGATGAGCAGATGTGGCCGCATTGCATTCTGAAAGGCTTTTCAGTGTTTGGCTTGTTTCTTCACAGATTGAATTTGTGAAATGCTAAAAAAAAAACTTAAAGTCCTTAACATCTGCACTGGCACTGGATTTTTTTCATTGTTCTCCCACTTGAAACAATGAATAGTCGGTTTGTTCTCTATGGAGTACTGCTACAGTGTGAAAGCAGCATTGAAGTGCTTTTAAAAATATAATCAAACTGCTTCCCTTTTTCTTTCTTTGCTCCTCCAAACCTGCTCTCTTTCTCCCTCCACATTGCTAACTCACCTCTTTCTGTCTAGCGGTGACTTTGCTGGTGGCGCTGGAGCAGAGTGGAGGAGGAACTTTCGAAGTAGGCCAGGTTGCAGCAGGTAACAGTTCGAGTAATTCATGCAGACTGGAAGCTCGCAACGAGAGTAAGAGGAACAGGACACCCTGGCCCACCCTCAGGCAACATGGGAGTGTGGAAAAAGAGAAGAAGAAAGGGGGAACATGGAGGACAGAAAAGTACTTGGGTTGTGATGGGGAAAGAAATAATAGGATTTTGTGGTGGAAGTTATTAAACAGCTTTAGCACTTATCAAAAGTAATTATATTTATTTTCTTTTTCAAGTTGGCCTGTTAGAGGTCACCACAATTTGAGCCGCACACTCTTTTAGGCCAGATGCGATTCCTGGCTCCCCAATTTGTCAGGTGTAGGACCAGCACTCAGTGCTCACTGGTTTATGTAACCTCTGTGCTTGTGGTTTATTTAAGACAGCTAGGGGCTTCAGTGTGTGCACCTCGACTCCAGTTGGAGTCAGGCCAGTGGGTAACGCACTGTACACACCTGAAAATTAATTTATTACATACAAATGTGAGAAGTGATATTACAATTTAAGGCGGTAACTACTTACATTTAAACTTTTGTATTACTCTCAAACAAAGGAACTAAGATGTGATGTGAGATAATCAGTTTAATCACCAAATAGTATCTCCATGTCTCTTATGTAATTTTCTCAGGCTCTTCATGCATGCATCAACGATGCAGTTTACACATGAGTCGTGTACCAGTCACACAACCGTATGCTAAATGTGACCAGGCCAAATGATACAATCAATTAGGCTTCACTTTAAATACTGATACAAAACTACACACAAAGTTTCCCCAACAAAATCAAGTCGAAAGTTGTACAAAGAGACAATATATTTAATGAGTGAATGTGGCTTTGAGCTTTCTAGAAACTAAAGATGAACTTTAGATATTGGCTTCACATCCTGCATCACATACTCTGCTGCAAGCCGCATTAGCTTTTTCGAAGGCTCTGCTGACTGTGAGGGCTGAAGCTCCAGCTCTTGCTGCTTTGCACTTTCCTGTACCATGGATATGCTAATATTTCACTTTTAGCGTTTAGCATCATATCCATTAGTGTAATATGCAAGTGGATTTTCAGTTGTCCTAATAAATTGACTTCTGATAGTTAGGGTTATCACCTGACTGTAGCAGCACTATGCCATCTGTGTCTCCTGTTGCATCTCTTATCCACTGCAGATGGCATGATGGCAAATTGGTAATGATGAGTTCCTGATTAACTTTAAAAATGTTACAGTACCAGATGATATAAAGCAGATTATACTTTCAGTGAATTGAACCATAATTCATGAAGTGCATTATGAACATCATGAACAGTTTCTGAAAATTACTTGTCCAGAAAAAACAGAGCAACAAAACAAGACTATCTGATTGGATCCTAAAAATTACAAAAATTTTGAACAATAAGCTGACTTTCACTTATTTTCTGCCAATATGTATGTGACAAACTGGCTTTGATCAAATGTAAAAGACCATCTGAGGTGAAATGTGAACATGTTGTTTGAGCACAATGAGTCCGTAAGATGCAGCACAATGCAGAACAACTCTGTGCGGGTCATGATTAAGGGATTTTCTGTGCCTCTCCTCTCGTCTCTGGCCATCAGTAACCAGAGTGCAGCAGGGACTTGAGGCTGTGGCTGGATGAGAGGAGAAGAGGAGGAGTAGAGTAGAATGTTAAACATGTCCTCTAGACCCCAGAGGAGGAGGAGGGAGGGCGGCCAACATGGCAGACTGTTCTGTCTCCGCCTCTCTCTTCTTCTCCACGGCTCTTTCTCCATCCCTCTTTATCTCTTTCTCTCACTTTCTTCCTCCCACTCTAGCTGCAGCTTCTTCTCTTCTTTGGAGATCTTTTGTATCTTTCAGTTGGAGACGTTTCATATTTGTCATTCTGCGTGTCTTTCCAGACCTCTCAGATTTAATTTTGCCACAGTAATTGTAATAAACTGACTGTATGAAATGTTATTAGGATTTTCATCACCAAATGAGGTACTGCTTATTTGGAGGATGCAATATTTGTTCTTTCACAATGATTAATTATGGGATTTAGGTACCCTCCCTTAACAAATTGCCACAGTTTCTACATGCTTTATCATTATACTTGTTGAATAATTATGTTTGTCATAACTTTTCAAAATGACCAGTGGGAACATTTTCTGATCTGGCATCCCCAATCTTCAGCAGAATCATTTGTATCTGTCCTTCATCTTTTAAAACACAAATGGCAGATCCAGAAATGATTCGAAAGAGTTTTTTTTTTTTTTCACCTCAATGCTAAAGCTTTTATGGGTTTCAACAAAAACAACCAGCTGGTTAGCTAAGACGGTGGTCATGATTAAAATAGTTATTGTACTGTAGACATGCTTTATTTAACCCAGCCTTCTCTCTATGTGGTCCTGTGGCACTGTACAGTAGAGGTGGGAAAAACATCATATCAATTTATTTTTTAGACAACATCACAGTTCATGATTCTTCTCCATGTTGGATCAATTATTATGAGCAGTATTTTGAAACTCCCATCGTCTGATTTTTATGGGAATCATATATTGGGTCCTCTCAATGTCTGATCATGTGTCGAGTTTGGAAAGTCCAAACCAGTTCCATATTACAGACGCTGAAATTCCAGCGTTGTCATCCTTCATGCCGCCTCCTGTGTTTACTGAATGGGGAATGTAACATACGTCACGCTGCATTGCACGTTGGATATAAGCCATAGACCAGCAACTGATAGCATGTAAAGGCAAATCATGAAGATATTTTATTCGCTCACAATGTAATATCAAGAGTACATCTCTACTGTACTGTAATTTTATACTTTTATTTTGTAATTACAGAAAGCCAAAAAAGTAATGTTTGGTCAAATTAAAATATTTGACCAAACAGCAAATGACTAATTTTTTATGTAGTTTTCTGAGACATTTTTGGTGAAATGGGGCAAACCATGTATATTTTATTGTAATTGTTGGACATCAAAAATGAAATGGCTAAATGTATCAGTTCCTCATTTTGATGATTAAAAGACAGTTCAACGTTGCGATCTTGTAAAGAGGAAAGCTAGAGAATCAATACCACTGCAGTTACCTTAAAAACTAAGCTGTTCTGGTTATTTTCTGCCCCAACAATAAAAAGTCATAATGCCGCTAATGTTCATACTTATTAAACAAATACGACAAAACATTAGTCTGCTTTAGAGAGAAATTACAAATAATTTGTTATTTTTGTTCATCCATGTTTTGCATTAGTTATGCTAAGCTAAGCTAAACATCTCCTGGCTATAACTCAATATGAGTTTTAACTAAATAATGTCATGCACATTGAACAGAAAATAAAAAGCACAGAATGCACACTGCGTAACTGTTGAACATGAACTCTGACAGAAGCGATATGTGTGTGAACCAATACACAAAGCAAGAGTGATACTGTGCGTATCATCGCCCACAAATACAGTAGTGCAGTCAGCTACAGGCTAGTCAGCAACAACACAGAGCTTCCCTCATTACACGATGACATCCAGATCAGACTATCCAGGTGCAGCAGTAGTGGCCTTTCAAAGTTTGACTTTTTAACATTTAATTATAATCCCCAACAGGCAAGTCGGTGTAATATTAAAATGCCAGAACAATGGCAAAGTCTATTGTTCCACGTTTCTACAGCAGACACGTTGGATGGAAATATGGATGAACAGACAGGCTAATGCAGTTGCTGCAGTTTATTAATTCATTTGAAGTCTACAGACTTCTTCTTTTAGGCCTCCACCGGTAGCACCTTTGTAGTTAAGGCTACAGGATGGAACTCTGCATATCAGAGGCTGCAAATGGCAGCAAGACAACTGCCAAAATCTGAACTTAACACCTTAACACCCTAAAATGTGTAGGATTGGCAGCTCCTCTCAGAGATAACCATTGTATCTTATAGCTCACAGCTACAGCACGTTGCTGCTGTATGTGTAGGATGTGAGCTCTGTGCAATGCAGAATGTATCTAGTGCCAGTATGTTATCATTTTTAGGATTTCATGCTTTGTATGTTCAATCCAGCTTGTAAAACCTATAGAATAGTGCAGTTTTAAATGTTGTCACATGACACACATCATCACATGGTGTCATTTTTCTGTATGAAGCTAAATTATAACATTTTCATGGCATTATTTTAAAAGCATCGATGGTTCCATATATTCTGTACATCATGTGATGTCTCAGGCTTTTGCACATTTACTGAGCTGATGTGATTGTTACTGCTATGACTCTTTGTACCTGACCCTCACCAACATGTGGAGCTGAGAGTGATTCAGTATCTGGCTTCATTCAGCAGGGAGAATACTTGCTAAATGATGCTCACATGATGTTGCTTGGTATTTAAATTCTCAATAACTTTACTGTCACTAATAATAAAACACATTTAAGGCCAAAAGGGCAGAGAGACTTTAAAACATTCAAAGACAATAACCTGATGTGTTAACTGGCACTAAAGCACGGCTGTGCAGCTTCAGAAATTTAGCTCAAATCAGTCTTTGCTTGGCATCAAGAGACAGATATAAGCAGTTCATGTTAGCTACAGTACTGACATCGTTTGTGGTTGTGTGTGTGTGTGCGTGCGCGCATCTGTGTCTATATTCCTGGCAATCTCCATGAAGATACCATGTGGCTGCAGAGCAGCCTATCACAAGAGGGAGACAGTTGCCGTGCTTCTGGGTGCAGAGTGGTAGCTGACCATTTCAGAACCATGAAGAGGCAACAGTAACCATGGTGCACTGTGAGGATGAACAGTACATGACTAACTAAACACAAACAAATAAAAACCACAATATATAACACAAAGTTCAGAATATATTTGCAAATGTAATTAAAAATGCACAGAAATTATTTGGGAAATACACAAATGAGAATTACATGTATTCAGGTACCAAGTATCGCACCATATTTCTATTTAGTTCTGCAGTGTTGACATCTACATCTTAATGTTCAAAGCATGTGTGCAAAGCATGTGTGCGTACATTCTAATGTGTATAATACATATTATTAAGTATTTCAGTGGTCGTGACAGTATCATTGTTTTCTTGATGTGTGGGGATGTGAAACATATGACAGAGTCAAACTAACACACCACGGATCACCGAGCTTTACAGCCTCACCTATCTATTTCTGTTGAAGCTATCCAAGCCCCTCAGTCAGGTGTTTTACACTCCCAGCTCAGGCTGTTCATCATTTGTGTCTCACATCTTCACCTCAACAGGAAATTAAAATACACAGCAGTCTGTCGGAAAGTAATAACACACTGATGATAATAATGTGACACATTATTGATCCCTGTCAGAAGATTGTCTTTTTTTTTCTTGCCCCCTCTTAAGAGGAGGTCAGAGGTTAGAGGTCATCTACAGAGCAGCACTCCAGGGGCTGGTAGGAGGGAATAGAGTGGTGCCTTACTGCAGGGAGAGATGTGGAAAGAGATTTGAACTTGTTTATCTTTAAAGCATTAGACACTGGGGGTTTAGGCATTTCACATTTTACACAAATGCACATATATGTGGGGCTTATTACTTATCAGCCATAACAAAGAAATAAAAATTCAGAATTTGTCCACTCCAAATGCGTTCCTTCCAACAACAAGCTCATGGGTGGATTACCAGACGCCAGGCCCAGGGGTCAAAGAGGTAAAGGGGGCCCCTTGGACAGTACCTCTGTATGAAGCAACTGCTGATTTTACATGTTTGAAAGTCATAAAACTCAGATAAATGATGCAGCTACAAACATGACCACCTGAATTATTGCTGTTTTGTGTCTTTTTCGGTGTAGAGGTCTTGTGGAAAGTTCCAGCATCTCATGATCTGTGTGTGAGAGTGTTTCCAAACAACATTTAATTGAACAATAAAATCCT
>OMLM01004587.1:4640-24818 GCA_900302695.1 Helostoma temminkii | reverse complement strand
CTTTTTTTTTTTGGTTCAATCTTTTCTTTTCATTGTTAATAAAATGATAGAAAATAGTAAAAATATTTAAAATAATTTTCAAGGCCTTAGTGAGGATGTCAGTTTGGGTTTGGTTATAAAACAATACTGACCATCAAATCAAATTAAATCAAATCAAGTTTATTTAAAAAACAACATCTTGTTGACCAAAGTACTTCACATAAAACAAAATAAATAAGTAAAATAAATAAAAGGAGAATCACACAAATTAAAACACAGAAGACATCAAAACAATGATTAAAAGACAGTATCAGACTACCACTATGCATTATAAGCTAATGAAAATAAATGTGTTTTAGCGATGATTTAAAAGCTACCAAGTCTGGTGCTGCACTAACATCCAGAGATAAACTATTCCATAAACTAACACAGAGAAAGCATGATCACCCCAGCGTTTGCGTTTGACCCTAGAAACATTTAAAAGAAGCTGATTAGAAGACCTCAGTGATCTTGCTGGCTTGTGCCACAGCAACAATTCACTGAGGTAATGTGGAGCAAGTCCATTTAAAGCCTTAAAAACAAAGGTCAGTAACTTAAAATCAATTCTAAAATGAACTGGAAGCCAGTGAAGAGAAGCCAAAACGGGGGTTATATGGTCAAACTTTCTTGTATTTGTCAAGAGACGACCATGACATTGCTTTAGTAAGCTTTCCCATCACTGATGTTTTTTACTGCAGACACGGAAATAGACTGGAAAGCCTACATGGATGAAGTAGAGGGTGTCATCAATGGTACCTATGACTACACACAGCTTAAAGGAGACACAGGACCCTTGGTGTGAGTTTTGAAGAATGACAGAGGCGTCTGTCTTATTTATTAAATATAGTTTTCAGTGCTTCTACAAGATATCTTAACACTGTGTTGTTGTAGGTACCCGGCTGGCTTCGTCTACATCTTTACAGCTCTCTACTACATCACGAACCATGGGGTGAACATTCGTCTGGGCCAGTACCTTTTTGCTGTTTTCTACCTCATAACACTGCTCCTGGTTTTCAGGATATACAATCGCACTAAGAAGGTCAGTCTATGGATGTGTGGCAAAGGACTTGATTTATTCGGATGCCTTTTGTCGCAGTGAAGCAGTAAATTGGAACGATTTGCTATTAATGCTCATGTGCCAATGGCTTTACTGCACTTTATATAATAATTGTTCCTTTCTGTTCATTCTTCCAGGTTCCTCCCTATGTGTTCTTCTTCGTGTGTTGTGCTTCGTATCGGATCCATTCCATCTTTGTGCTGCGTCTGTTCAATGATCCAGTGGCAATGATGTTGTTATTTGCAGCTGTCAACCTCTTTATAGATGGCTACTGGACACTGGGCTGCGGCATTTACAGGCAAGTGTGGACTCTTTTGTGCAGCTTGTCGAGTACTATTCCAGAGGAATGTGTACAGATAGGTCCACAAGTATTTGGGCAGTGACTGTGTTGTTGGATGCCACAGTGTAATGAGTAATGGCTCTAACTTAAAGTTTTAAAAATGAAGACACAATAGGAGAAAGAACTGGGCTTATCAGCATCCAAAATGCTTGTTGGTGATATTAAATATTTTCTGTTATAGGTGTATATGAGTCTAAAAGAATGAATGTTAGGAAGAATAATGCCAGCTAGATGATTTGACTCGTAGCATAATCTGCTCAGGATATGTATATACACTTTGTCAAGAGACAAATCTTGTAGTGTTATTTCTTCTAGTTGTCCCGTGTCTGATTAACGTTAGGTGGATATGACAAACTTTTAGACATGTATCCACTTCTAATAGAGGCAATATTTAACCTCACCTTATACAGATTGTGCAGTAAAAACACAAGCATTTTGATTATCACCTCAGTCCAATCCTTTCATTTGACTTCACATTTTACTGTCAGTTGAAACTGGTATGAGATGAAAGTTTAAGCTGGAGCTATTTCTTCTTCAGTACTGGCACCCAGCTATGTGAATGAGATGATATTAAAGGGGTCTATTGATTGCAAGGATACCATCTGTGTATAACCTTAATATGGGCTTTGTTAACAAAACTCTGTCTATATATTTGATAGGAAATATTATCTTTCAACAAGGGGTGACAAGGGTAGCAGATAGACCTGTTTTGAAAGAAGGGAGAGGTAACTGGTTAAAGCCAGGAGAAACGATATCTATGGGAATAAGACTTATAAAATAAAGTTGAAAGTCTACACTTCGATCACATTTTGTTTGTTTTATTATAAATGCATTCTGGTGGTGAATAAAGACAAAATCATAAAAACAATTCCCAAATACTTCTGGACCTAACTGTATACAGATGCCAGGGGCTTTTTTGTGAATCTTTTTACAAAATTATTGTGAGTTTTTGCTGAAATTACACCTCAGTTGTCTTCTCATTTTGACAGTTTAGCAGTGTCTGTGAAAATGAATGTGCTTCTTTTTGCTCCTGGACTACTGTTCCTCCTCCTGTCTGAGTTTGGTCTAATCAGAACAATTCCAAAACTTTCTCTGTGTGCAGGCATACAGGTAAATATTTCCATTAAAAAAAATAGTCACCATCTATCACACATGAAATTATTGTAATTTATTTGTTTATTTTCAAGCATCATCTCTAAACTTATTTCTTTACTCCAGCTTATTTTGGGTCTTCCTTTCCTCCTGGAGAATCCTGTTGGTTATGTGAGCCGGGCTTTTGATCTTGGCCGTCAGTTTATGTTTAAGTGGACAGTAAACTGGCGCTTCCTGCCAGAATGGATGTTCTTGAATCGCTACTTCCACTTACTCCTGTTGGCTCTCCACCTGCTCACCCTGCTGCTCTTTGCTTTCCGCCGTTGGAAGAGGTGAGGCAGACTGACTGTGCCAAGGTCACTGTTAGCATTATAGTTAGAGATGGCCTAGAATAATTAAGGGGTTAAAATTGTGCCATATTTTGATCTATGCTCACAGGTATTGACTCAGTCAGTATTTGATGTCTTGGTCACTAAGTGTGGATGCATTTTGTGTTTTTCATTATCATTATCCAAAGTACTCTCCATTAAGGCAGATTTGAGCAATAATGCTTGATATTATAAATGTGCTCTTTTTATTACCTGGTAAATATGGGCCCAGATAAGGTTCAGTAACTTTTTTGCTTGTGAATTTCTTTTCAGAAATAAGATCTGCCTCTTTAAACCTGTGAAAATACTCATATTAGACTCCTCTTGCCAGTGGTATTAAAGTTTAAAAAAGATAAGAATGATAAAATAGCATTTGTGCACATCATATCAACAGCAAGGTTGCACAAAGACTCAGAGTTTAGAAATTGACGAGACTCCAAGAAGACAGTTGTATGTTTAACTCAGCAACACTGAAGTTACTGCTCAACAACTATAAAAGTAGGGCCAAATTTTTGTCTTTTTACAGACACAGTTTGGAGTCAATCCCATTTATCAATTTATCAATCTGCAACATAAAACAATTGGTGTCGTAATTCAAAAATTCTTATTAATTCCAAAAATACTTACATTTGTCTTTTTGCTCGCGTGTGTAAAAATCCATTTCACTCTACTAACAAGAAAGATTTATCTAGTTTTTACAAGCAAGTCATTTTCCGATTAAGAAAGGTGTTAATGGCATAAGCTGCACTGTTGACTTTTTGTGATGGGTAAAAAAACTGCACCCTGTTTCTGCTCTTATCAGGAAAGGGGAAAACATCTTTGAGCTCCTCAAGGATCCAGGCAAGAGGAAACTCCCTGCTCAGAAAAACAGTATTGATCATATCCTTTTGTTCATTTGTATCCCATCATATTTGTAGAACATTGGTCATTAACATTTAAGGACCAATGCACTATAACTACCTATTTGCTGTTAAGTGTTAATTACATGTGCATGATATTGGTCAGTGAGTAAATGAATCGTGTTCTCGTTATTCACAAGCTTTTGTATCAAGCCTTAACAAACAATCACAGATAGTGCTGATTCTTTTCACCTCTAACTTCATTGGTATGTGCTTCAGTCGTTCTTTGCACTACCAGTTCTATGTCTGGTACTTTCACACACTGCCTTACCTGCTCTGGAGCGGAGGCGTCAAGAAGTTGGCTCACCTGCTCAGGTAAAACAAGAAATATTTGTTTGCAAGTTCCACTTTTGTCAAGTTTGAAATCTAATGCAATGTATTTTTTATCATTGGGTTTAGGGTCCTCATCTTGGGTTTGATCGAGCTTTCATGGAACACTTACCCCTCTACTAACAGCAGTTCAGCCGCCCTCCATGTTTGTCACCTCATCATCCTTCTCTGTCTGTGGCTGGCTCCACCGCTGCATTCAACCCCAGCAGAAACAGAAAAACACTCACCTGTCAAGGACAAACGCCAGTGAGCCACAGCCTGATTGGGCTGGATGTTGTATTTGGCCTAATCAGCTGCCAAACAGCTTCCGTCCTTCTCCTCTGTTACTTCCTCACAGCACCAGTGCAGATGGAGGTCATTGGGGTTGACTGTTTATACTTAAAATAAAGTAGCGGTATTATCTGCCTAAATTGAAGAAAGGTAAAGAGTGGGTGCAGTCTGTAGACAGACACCTGCAGGACATGATGCTAAAGCATTTAGTGATGAAACGATAAGAAGAGAGAAAATTTGCATTCTCAGGTTTTGTTTTCAAATACATAATAGGAAGACTGGAGTACCAAACGGTGCTAAGAGGTCATTGTGAATGTCATACTGTGTGGATTTAAAAGATTTATTACAGAGGCTGTGCTTCATTTAAGTTAAACTACACTTCTGCCTTTGATATTCCCACAGTATACAAAACTATCATTTTCTGGTCTACAAAGTAATTACAACAGTATATTGAACATTTTCAGTACCTCAGAGAACTTGAACGTAGCACCAAACTCATGACACATATTTCTCAATCATCTTTCCCAATAGGTATATCATTTTTTACAAATGTGTTCAGCTAAACTGTCGACAATCAGCTGGATTTGTTACATAATTGGTTGCCCCGCTGTTGAGTGTTGAAGACATAAGAAGATTTAATGTGAGGAAAAATGTCTACAGTAGACTTAAACAGCAGATGTAAAACATTTTATATTAAACAGAAATGACAATCTTGATCCTGTGTTTTTTTTTGTTTGTTTGTTTTTTTTTTTATATTTTTTTGTAACACACTACAACAAATAGTTAAACTCACTTTAATTTCCAATAGTAAACCTTCTAATCGAAAGTAATCTTTCATTAGTCTATTGAATCATCGTTCCCATCTGACACTGGCAAAGTTTGATTATACATTTGGCCACTACAAACTAAATGCTACCCTACAGAAAGCACATTCAGGTAGTCAAGGCATTCTTGTGATTGCATAAAACATATTTATAATAAAAGGCCACTTGGTCAATGTTATGTAACGGGTAATCTTGGCACATAAAAATACATTCTTACATCAGGAAAATTTTCATTTGCAACTTAGCATTAGAATGAACTTGGCACAGGGTTATGTTATTAGCTGAGCCTGTACATAAATTACAGGATTTACGTATCTATGTAAAGGCCATGTTTCTTAAAGGTCAAAATCATTGATAAAATTTAAATAAGCAAATCAGTAGATCTGGCTCAGTTTCCTCTGACATGATTGTCTTACATATAATTGGGGTTGTAACACAGCATGTTTAGTTTGATGTTCTCATCCCAGTGGCGAAGCAGCAGGAACAGCTGTCTGGCAGCTCCCTTTAGCCCTGCCAGGTCCACTCCCTCAGGCAGCTCCTGACAGCGCAGCCAGAAGTCTGCTTTTGCTGCCACCAATTCCCATTCCATGAAGTATCCCGCACAGCGGTGCTCGAGCCAGGCTAGAGCCACAGCTGTGGCCCAGCTTGAACCCTCCAGGTCCTCTTGAGCCAACTGGCAGATCTCTTGGAGGTCAACCGGGTCTGCTGAAGATCCTTCACACACATCTGTCTCTGATCCACGACCACTATCTGCCTGTCCATGGTTGTGGCTCTGAGAAAGGCCAATAGATAGCAGAGAGCCTTCCTCTGAACTGTGGAGGTCAGCGGGTGAGATGACAGTGTCTCGGTCAGACAGGTGTCTCCTGCGAAGCCTTGGTTCCAGCATTAGGGGAGTATCTTCTGGAGTGTGGTGGAAAGGAGGTGCACTTGGTTTTATGAGGGAGTAGGAGGAGGGAGAAAAGGTAACGTGATGACTGGTAACACCCAAGGACTTGGCAGATGGAGCACTGGGAGATGTGCAACGAACAGGTGGGCTGAGGCTACGGCGGTGGAGGCTGTAGGGGGAAGCCCTCTTCAGGCGATCCAAGGTGATCTGAATACAGTCCGAGTACATCTCTGTCAGGAGAAAAGCTCCCGATGCCAGCTGGAGACGTACCTGAGGAGACACCATGTAAACATCAATCAATACATATGTTTACATGTTTGTGTGTAGATTAGTCTTTACGCTCTAAATGTCTGCACACCAATGGCAGGTAATCTGGAGTTTCAGTTTCAGGTTGTTTCTCAGTCTCGGCAGACAAACAGTGGGACTTGAGAGGGACTTGCTTTCCCGATGAAATAGAAGACCTGAGCCTGCCCAGTGGGAACCTGCAATATAGAAAAAGGTGAGTTTTGCATTTGAAAATAATGTTTACACAGTCACAGCCACACATTTAGCTGTAAACAAAGTGGAACGCCGTCACATAATTAAACTATTCATCTGGGGTATGATGGGCATGAACACTGTCTATTGATTGAAATTGCCTTACATTAGAGTTATAATTTCATGTAAAGGTCTCACCTGGTGCTAAAGAAGCTCTCCATTGACTTGCTCTCTATAGATCGCTGTGAACGAGTGCATGAGGTACCTGTTGCTGCTGGTGCTGTAGCAGAGTAGGTACTACCTCCTATACCTGAGACAGCAATGTGGCATAAAACATGAAACAGTACAGCTTGGTCATGTTTTTTAATTGTAGTTAAAGGCTCAGTTCTCTTAGAGGTAAGGAAAAAGTTAAGTTTGGGTGAACAAACCCTTAAAGGACCAACTCAGATGATGGTTAATCAAGTCAGGGAAGAGCTGTGGCAATTTTCCCCCCTACGTGCAGACTCACCTTGAGATTTGAACTGGTTTAATGGTCACACGTATCTATCCTTGCGACTACACTGACACTAGAGTGTTTCACTGAGTCGACAGCAGTACTTACTAGAGTCCCAGGATGTAAGGCTACAGGGTGAGGCAGGAGTGTCATCTCTGTCTGAGAGATACAAAGATTGTTGATGAAGTGTTGACCACAAAACTGGGTGATGGTATCATTCAGTGTGTCTACCTGTAGAGTCCCAGGCGTCCCTGACCTCTTCACTATCTCCACTGGTGTGCCGTCTGCCCAGTCCAACAGAGTAGGCTCTTTGCCTGCGACTACCTGAACTCTGCCTGTTCCCCAAATGCATTCCTACACACACACAAAGAAGAGATACAAAAATTACACAGTGTAATCTGCTCCAGCTATTTCTTAGTAAATCAAGTAAATGTATTTTCCTCTTATTTACCATAGAGTTTAGACTGTGAGTGCCAGTCACAAAAAACTTTCCTATAATTATAAAAGATGTATTTAGGTGATTTAGCATAGTACTTTAATCAAACTGGGGCCGCAATAGGCTTTTTTTTTTAATAAAGAAGAACTATAAGGCTGTGGCTGTCATATGCTTTTGACAAATAATTTTAGGCTGAATAGTATTGGTAGCAATATCAGTTCACTTTCTGTCTGTGTGTGTGTGAGCTGGTAGCACACCTGTGTTTTCCATTTCCATGTTGTCTGACAAACCTTTGTTGGGGTTCCTATCAGTGGTAGTGAAGGCTGTGTACATACAGATGATGTTACAGTGCTTACTGGTCTGGATAGCCTTCATGCGGTATCGCTTAACTGAACCTAAGAAACCATCAAAAACAACACAGTAAGACATAGACAGCTTGTACAATAGTTATGAGACAGTTAGGAGAAATCATCAAAAAGGCCTTACCATGTCCACTGTCATTCTCCTTCTCTGCCATTTTCTCAAAGTCCCTTATAACTGAGCGAGCAGTCAGTTGGTGAATGATCTCCGCCCACGGTTCCCCTCGTCTTCCTTCTTCCCTTCCTTCTCCTTCACATCCCTCATCCTCTGGGGTCTCCTGCCCCTCAGATGTCCAGAGGTGCCTGAGGTCCACAGTGACCTCCCAGGACACCGGTCTGCCACCCAGCAGTCCATGAATGATGGAGCGGCACTGACCTGGAGGGGGATCTTCTGGGGGAACAGCGGAGAAGAGGTGCTCTGGGTCTGTGAAGCTGTCCCAGTCCATGGGAGAGGCAGGGAACAGGAGTCCATCTGAGGGTCAGAGTCAGAAAAACAGGTATAGAAACTGCATCAAGGCAAAATACGAAAGATAGTCCTGCCACTCTTAATTGCGTCGCTTACTGGAGTCAGTGAGGCTTCTCTGAGACAAGGTCCCTCTTGATGGAGGCTTTGTTTCTCCATCACTTTCATCCAGCCTCCCCCCCAGTGTTTGGTCAAAGGAGACCTTCTCCAGAGCTCTCCTCAGGCGATGCATCTCCAGCTCACCCTGTGGAGATGAGAAACTCCGTGCTGCCATGGTTGAACGGGCGAGCGTTTTTTGTCTCCTACAAGATTCCTCGCCTCCATCCAGATTTCCTTTCTAGTTATGAGGGAGGGAAAAACAAATAGGTTGAAAAATTAGGTTAGATGGCTTTTTTTTTCTTCAGCAGCATATTGTACATCTAAAATTAGGGTTACCTGTTCTTACTGCATCTGTTTGTGGTATTTTGTACATTCCTGTTGTGTGGTTATTGCTGCTGTGCCTATAGTACTTAAGCTTAGCTTAAATACTACATTTGTTACAAATGTACAATACATTGACGAATAATAAGATAATATTTTCAACAGACAAAAGACATTTTTATTGATTGATGGGTCTGAGAGATTAAACTGCTGTCAAGCTTTTTTGCAGCATTGGTAGAAGTGTCAAGTAGCAAGGCAAAGACAAGTGCCTTTGGGTGAACCAGTCTCACCTTTTTTGTTTTGTTGTCAGGAGTTTCAGCTGAGAGGTTTGGTTGCCATGTAGAATCTGCCCAGCGAGACAGGGATGACCTCTGTTCAGGAAGGGGCATCTTCTCAAGGCCTTGGGGCAGAGACCCTGTATCCAGCACTGAACTAGAGGAGTGAGGATCAGGCAAGAATGTCCCGCCTGCAGAATCAGAGTGTGATGAGGCAGATATGTGTGACTGGGACTGTGTCTGCAGACTCCTCTCACTACTGAGGGAGCAGCGAGTGAGAATATACTGCTCCTGGATATAAGAGGTCTCCTGGATTCTCCTCCTTACATCACTGGACCAGTCCAACTCCACACCTAAAGTGGGCAAAAGCCAACTGTTACTCACTCTGGCAAAAAATATCCAGTAAGATAAAAACTCTTCCATTGATGAATAACTGACCTGGGCTGGTGCCAGGCTCTGTGTCTCTGGCACAGGAGAACTCAGAGGAGATTTCTCTGGAGATCTCTCTCAGTGCCTCCTCTAAGTCAGTGCCATCTGCACATGTCACCACAGGCATTAGTTCAGAGGCAGAAGGAGGTGAAAGCTCATCATTAGATTGGCCAAAAACAGAACCTGTGGAGCCACGATGTACACCTTTATAGCCCTGTCCTTGAGACTATAAAAATAAGACACATTAGAGATCATCTTGCTGTTATGTCACACATTCAGTTTTTAAACGTACTGTTGTAAAACATACCTCTGTCTTTTTTGCTTTAAAATCCGTCATATCATACAGGGTGCAGTATCCAATGAGGCGATTCCCAGGGTAGAGGGGAGGGATTTCATTGGGTGAAAGAAGAGCCTCCACATTTTCTGGCAGGTACCAGTCAATCCGTACATCAGTAAGCACAGGTTCAAAGGCCTTTTTCAAAGATTTTATTAACTGAGGAGAAATTTTAAGAAATATATTTCGCATGAAGCCTGTACTGTTCAACAACAAGAGCTAGTGATAGAAGAACTCTTCAGATGTTTTTCTTAAGTAAAAGTGATTATGCTACAGGATGTCACATTTTTCAAGTTTTTGTCATTTTTTTTTTGTATACATATTCTCCAAAACACCTTCATGTGGATAAGGGATCATTTTGTTTTGCCACTGTTTATAACATGTAAAATAATGAGAGGCAAATCTGCAGTGGCTAAAGGTTTATGCTTTTATCTCTCAAAGGAAGATCATGCCCTTAATTATTCTGCACTTCATATTTTGCCCAATAGGGTGCAGTGCTGCAAAGCTGCTGACCTTGGGCTGGAGTCTCTCTTCATCATTCAAGAACTCTGTTGTCCCGCCTGTCAGTTTGGCAACGCCCTGCAGGAGTCTCCTGCAGGCTCGAGGGCCCAGGCCCAGGCCAAAGCATCTGCAGAGGTGATATGTATATATTTTTATTTAAACTATTATCACATCCCATGAGAAAATTATATTAGGAAATCACAGTCCTCGCATGAGAATAATCTTCTACTGTTGTCAGTGCTTGCACATTGTGTCTGTGTGTCTTTCCTTTAGGATTTACAGTCTGAACAAATAAAGTTCCAGCCTCTAACAACAGCTCAGTCTCTATTTGTTAAACCTAATTGCAAGCAGAGGCTTCCGTGTGTCTCAGGAAATAGGAAATTTCTTTAAACAATTGTTTTTTGGGGTCTTGGAGTGATAAAAAGCCATTTGGCTAATTGAGACTTTGAAAATAGCAGGGGACCAAATAATTGAACTGACTGAGATCTTAAGGGCTGTACAGCAGGTCTACCCAGAGGACAGAAAAACAACAATGATATAAAACAAGAAAATAAACACTTTTGGATGTAGACTGTAGTTAGAGTGCAATGTAATTATTATTTGTTGAAATTAGACGTGTTGTATGAGAATAAAGAAACATATATACCTATATAATTTGCAGTGAGGCAGCCAAAATACAGTAGAGAGAGTCACTTCAACAGGAGAATACTAATAAAGGATAAATGGAGTTACTGTGCATTGATGAAGGGCCTGGGGGAAACCAGAGGGGTGTGACTCCTGCTGCAGAGGAGAGCACTTAACGGGATTACTGGGCAGGGCTAAAAAATGCCTCTTTCTCTCACTCTGCTTTGCTCTCAGTTCTTCAAGACTGTGTCCCCCTCTCTCTTTTGCTTGCTACACTCTCTATTGCTTCCTTGTCCCCCTCAGTGATTTAATTCACAGCAAATCAACAAAATATATTTTATATGTAATAATTGTCTATATTCATGTTTTTGCCTCTCACTTTATATCTATCTAATACTATTATTCACACACAATTTTCACAGGTTAGATGGTTAAACGTTGGGCCTGTATACCTGCCAGTGCATGTGTTTCTGCGCACCAGCTCCAGCACTTTGGCTACATTGCTGATGGATCCATCTGTTATGATGAAGATCTGGCGAGGATATGAGCGCTGCGTTGGTTGCTGGTACACCCAGGACAGTGCCCCTAGCAGATTGGTGCCTCGAAGGTCAGCTCTCATCCTCTGGACATAGTCATATGCCTGTATGAGTGTGACCTGGGTGCAAAAAAAATGACAAAAAAAATGTAGTCTGATCTACAGAAGAGGTAGGTTTTGCACCTTTCCAACTGCTTAATTTTGCCTATGCAAACATGTTGAGATATATTCAATGTTTGATATCAGATGCCCCAATTACCATGTAACGGTGGAATGAATTGATTTAGTGTGGCGCTTCTCTAAGCAAACTAAATTAAAACTGCCTTAAATCACACTGGACAAACATGCCTGACAGGAGAGCAGAGGGGCATCTCCTGCCTAAGTAAAAATGCATGAAAGGTCACCATATGGTGAGGAGTATGTGCAAGAGCTGTTTGTCTATGGAGCCCCTGGTCTGGATAAAACCTGATACTCTGCTGCTAAGGAAACCCAAAAGAACTGACCTATTGCCAGATTAGTGAGTAGAAAAATAGAACAGATAGTCCTGCATGGCTGAAAAACATCTGCTTTCAGGTAAAACAATCCAAATGAAAAGAATCCATATGCAGTTACAAATACCATGTGATTTGACAATAATGTATAATAAATTTTCCTGAAATTCCCATAAACAAGACAGATTCAACTTATCACCATTCTGAATTAACTTGTGAAACTAACATCAGTGCAGAGCTCGCTGGAGGTGAAGAGAGGCTTGATAGTGGTGCCAAAGCCCACAATGTTCAGCATGGTGCGAGAAGGGAGACTCTTCAGTGCCACCACCATGGCTTCCTACAGACACAGCAAGGTACAGACAAGATAGGGCTAGATCAATCATAATACCTAAATGCAAAAACTAACCCGTGTTTGTGATTTAGTCTTGATTGCAGCTTACCTTTACACGGAGGATGTTGGTTCCACTCATGCTGCCACTGCGATCTACAAGGAACAGCAGCTCTCTGGTGACTTTGTGTAGCTCCAGAGGTTCACACAACAAGTCAGGGCAGAAGTTGAGCATCAAGACAGGGCTGCTGAGAATATCCTTGTGGTACCGCTTCCTCAAAAACTGCAGCTGCAGACCATCATCAGCATGTCAAGTTTAAGCACCGTGATAAAAGCGAATTGGGAAAGAAATCTATCTATCTACACGCACACACACACACACATATACACATTATGTTAAGAGGTGTCTATAATGTTTTGGACCTCGCATTGACCTGAGTGCAGCCTTTGACACTGCAGACCATGGTATACTTCTTGATCGACTTAAGATCAAATTTGGTGTCTCTGGTCTGGCTCTTGCTTGGCTAAAGTCTTATTTATCTGAAAGAACTTTGTCTCCTATAACAATACCACATCAGCACTTGCAGATGTGAAATACAGAGTACCGCAGGGCTCGGTACTTGGTCCTCTTCTTTTTTCTCTTTATATTTCACCCATAGGCCAAATTATATGCAGTCACGGAATTAATTTCTGCTATGCAGATGATACACAGCTGTACATCCCTGCGAGGACTGATGATCTTTTTTGGCTGCTTTGAAAAGCTGGATGTCACAGAATTTTCTACTCCTTAATTAAGACAAAACGGAAATGTTGGTTATCGTTCCGCCCCAACACTGTCACCTGTTTGATCAGTTAACCATCATTTTTGATAACTGTGTGATTTCTCAGAGCTTGACTGCCAACAACCTTCCTGTCTTTTAAGCATCACATCAAAGATTTCTCTAAGATTGCCTTCTTTCATCTGTGCAACATTGCTAAAATCTGATCTTTTCTGTCTGTAGCAGATGCAGAGGTTTTAATTCATGCTTTTATTTGTCATCTAGACTGGATTACTGTAATGTTCTGTTGTAATGTTCAGGCTTGCCTCGAGACAGTACTAAAAGTCTTCAAATGGTCCAGAATGCTGCAGCCAGAATTCTGACCAAATCCAGAAAATTCAATCACATTACACCAGCACTAGCTTCACTACATATGTTGAGGCAGATGGCCGCCCCACCCTGAGCCTGGTTCTGCTGGAGGGATCTTCCTTCTTTAAAGGGAGATTTTTCTCTCACTGTTGTCCAGTGTTTGCTCATGGGGGGTGTGTTGGGCTTCTCTCTAAATAATGTTTTAATGTTCTGACCTTAATATGTCAAGTGCCTTGAGATGACTCTGTTGTAATTTGGTGCTATGTACATGAATAAAGTTTAATTGAATTTAATCATTGATGTAAACAGGTAGGTCAAAACATTAGAGACACAACATAACATACTGCAGTACAACTTCACCACCCACAATGACCTTAATATTGCTCATGTACTAGAATTATCACATTTCTGAAAAATTACAACTTTGTAAATGTAGAATTCATGGCAGAGCTGTTGTTTTGGATTGCATTAGATTGTGCAGGTCATCACAATGTTATGCCTGATCAGTGTACTGTATATATGTATGTATGAGCCATGAAAGGAAAATAGAGGTAGGACCCACCAACCTTCCTCTCAGTTTCTGAATCTTTGCGGGTGCAACGAATGTAATCACGACGGGAACTAATCTGCTGTTTATATTGGCTGAATGAGAATCTGCCTCTCTCTAAGATGACGAGTGGGCTGTGAGGTTCTGTGAAAGAATTAAAGTTTTATTCAAAGGTGACATAAAAAACCAGTACAAAGGTTTAAGGCACATTCTTCATTGCTTACCACTGAGGTGCAGAATGATCTCTATGTGTCTGTCATAGGGATGCTCCTGTGCCAAAGTGATGTAGGTGGCAGAGGCACTTTGGGCACTGGGGTCTGCGTCTGCCCTCAGAGCATGGGTGGGGCTCTCCAGTCCTACAAATTAATTTAGGACAGAGGCAAACAAAGTTGTTTCAATAGGTAAAGATGAGATTAGCACTTATGTTCCATATTATGTAGTAAATTGAGTATACGTTTTACATTTCTACACACTCCAGTGTTGGCAATTAATTGTTTGTCCCCTTGTGTACACTTGGATTCAGATTCTCTTTGTATAAATTTTATTTAACAATGAAATAAGTCACTATTCCATTATTTCACAACGACTGAGTCAAGAACCAGTTGAATCAGTTTATTTTAAAAGACAGGCTATACCGGCCAGCAGACACGCCCCTCTGACCAGCAGCTGAAAGTTTAGTTCATAAGGTGCCAGACTGGAAGCTGGACTGGTGAAGATGGCATGGGCACATTGCGGCTCCGAGTCGATGACTCTGTCTTGTTTCCCTGAGGTGGCCCCAAAGCAGCTGGTTGCTCTGAGGAGGAGAAAAAGGTAATTATTAAAGAAAACAATATGCCTCAGTCATTGTATGTTAAATCAAATTTACTGAAATATACATTATACATATAGATGTATACAATATCCATATGTGACATTAATACCCAGTTTCTTCTGATTTCCCCCCATTTTCACTCTTGCTTGGAGTCATCTGGCTGGTGACAATCGGCGTAAGCAACATGGGGTAGACAATTCGAATTGCTCCATTTTCAAAAGTAGGAAGTTCTAACGTGGTGCTTATGATAATGGACACTATGTCCATTGGTTCAATGACCCCGGTGCTCACGATGAAGGTGGTTCTTTCAAGGTCTTCATCTAGAATGAGATGTCCTAAAAAAAAATGTTATTTGCATGATAGATTTAAACAGACAGACAAGTAAATAAGCTTTGTGTTGAAATCAAAACAATAAAGCCGTTAAAACTCGTCCTGGTTGTATTAGATTCATTTTCCCATGTTCATGATACCACAGATTTCAATAGAAAGCTAAGTGCTTCAAGTTATATATTTTTTCTGACTGAATGCCATTTCAGCATTAGGCAGGCAGCCAAATATATTTGCTTCCCTCGTCTGTCCTTTCTTCCTTATGGAGGATAGTATCAGGAGACGGAGGGGACTTACTGTACTGTAACTATATTTGTACTCATGCAAAACTCAAGCAAAATACAGATAGTTTTGCTTATTTAAATTTTTTTAGTTTAAAGCTAATTGCATCCTTTCTAATAGGAATTCATAAGTATATAGGGAAAGGTGCATTTGTTGTTTTTCAGATATTCTTGCTTAAGGAAGATTGTTAGCCCAGATAGTCCAGGTAATGTGAATCTTCAACATGAATGCGCAACTAATTTTTTAACTTTTGTAGTTTATGAAATCATATCAGATACGTCTATGGGCACCTCATTCTAAGATTAGTTTTGTTTCATTCCTCCATCCTCTTTCCTCACCATTGCTGCATTGCAGGTCATGGCTGGAACTTCCACAGCAGCCCCACTCCTGACCACAGTGACTGTCGAGACAAGAGCCAGAACAGCAGTCCAAACAGCAGTCCTTCAGCTTCCCTCTGCTCTGGATCTGGACCCCCAAAAGTCGACCCGCAATCACAGCCTCAAAGCCAACTACGACCTCCTTTTCCGCAAGAGGGTACACAAACACACCTAGATGTTTGCCACACAAAACAATGATTTGGACTTTTCAATTCAGAATTACATGTAGCACCTTTCAAAGTACAATGGATATTTTATAAGAACATAATGGCAGTCTGTTTTGCCACCTTCACAGATAAAAAATAAAAAGTCATCATCAACAGCCTTATTCAGGATACCCATTCTGGTGGTCAGCTTAGCATCACCTTCCCAAAAGTGTAAGATAAGCTCTGAATCTATCAGAAGCTTTGTTAGCAAGGTGGACAACTAAGGGCCAACATTTTACTTCAACTATGTCATCTATACATCCTCTATGAACGTGGTGCCCTAACCAACCTTAAAACACGCACACGTTTAGTTGTATATAAAATTTGAGTGCTTTTAGTCTTTAAAGTTCTTCAGTTGTATGAAACTGTCTTTAGTTTAACAGTCCAGCAGGTTGTGACTTCTGTTGCCACTTCTCTAATGAAACATTTGTTTTCTAAGGAGAGGCATTTTAAATTATCTTTTGTGTAGAAATCCATGACTCATAATATTTAACTCAATGCTAATATTTTTTTTTATTATCATGAATTTTAATCAGAATCCAGATTCTGAAAACTAACTTGTGATTTCACAATATATGAAGTTAGACTGCGCTGCATACAACAGTTGTTAGGATTCAGTTTGTATCATCTCACTACTCACCTTCTACAGATTCTACACCAGCGTTGGCATAGGTGAGGTGTGCAGTGATGCCCAAGGAGCAGCCATTGGCACAGGACTTGATGCAGGAGGCTTTGAGAAGCAGAGGTTCCCATGTTGAGCGGTTTCTCAGTCCTACCATCTTCTCAGAATACCAACAAGACTCTCTACTCTGCTGGCTGCACCAGAGCACAAGCAGACCAGTTAAATTTTATGAGCAGACAGGAAGAGGAACATGTGAGTGTGCATTCAAATTCTCTCATTTTCCATTCACTACGAAATGACAATGATCAGGCAACACTGATTGAATTAGATCAGGCTTTTGGTGGATTGATTAAAACAATGTCCATTGTTTCACGTTTTTACATGTACTTTACATGCCTGCCAGATTTATATTTACATGTACACATCGGCTCTTGGACATGTAAGCCACGTCTTTCCTCTCTTCAGGCTCTTAGCAACCACATGTGATGGTCTGAGTGTAAGAGGTTTGGTTAATCTTTAACATTGCTGGTCAGCGGCGACTACACTGTACATCATGTCTAGCATGTACATCACTGTATATGCTCTGTGTGCAAATCTACACAAACGTCCAATGCAACAATTGTCTTATGTTGGATGCTGGATGGTAGGAAATGTTAAAACAATGTGTTTTTTCTTGACAACAGAAACATACAAACAAACTTCCACCTTATCACAGTTTCCTTCCATTTATGTATCTCCAGCTGTATGCAATCATTCTTTATGACTGGCCAGACTGGCCATTTAATAACTTTAAGTGCAGGGGCAGCGTGCAGATCTACAGCTCAGTGAACGGTCGACTGCACAAACTGTGTGTATGTAGGATGTGACAGTGTACACACACATTTGTGCATTTGTGTGTGCGTCTGTGTGTTTGCTGTGATCCAGGTAATGATCTATTCACATCTACCTTTCTAACAAGATCAACAGCCTCCATCTGGCTACCGTGCTCTTAGCTCATAGCAGGCAAATAAATGCCTGGTTTGTTAAAATAGGACAAACTGATGCTGTCAGAATACACACACAAGAAGTACAACATCATGTTCTTCTGTTGACAGCTCAAACTCACACGATGATTAGATTGCACAGACTGTCTGATCTGCTTTATGAGTGATAATAAAACATGTACGCCGCACATAAAGACTTCTTTACATAATGTTAATTGTTTGTGTGTCTATGTGCATCTACATATGAATCTCTGTTATATTTATACACGGTAAAGAATGAATGATGTCCATATGCACATACAACCTTGAAAAGTTGTGGCAAAATCCATGCAGATATTTCTGAAAAATGTTGCAACCGATGCAAATTAAATAGTAAATGGCAAAATTCTTGCCTGGCTAGCTGGCATTTAATGATAATTAAAACTAAAATACATTAAAACATGAATACATGCCCCTAAAGTAAATATTGTATTCATTTGTTCTGTTAGGTTTCTATATGGGTCTTTGCAGTAGTGTCTATGGCCAAGAGTTAGCTCCGGGCAGCACTGCAGTGCCTATATGTCAGTTACAACCTCCAGAAAACAAGCAAAAATAATCATCCACTAATAATCAACACTTACTGTACTGTTTAGTGCAGCATGTGACAATATACCTCTGTGTCCAGTCTCTACATCACTCCACCATTAAATCTGCTTGTGGGTATCCCTGTGATGCAACGGCAGGAGTTTTTCTGGTAACAGATTCTGCTCCCTCCTCTGTCTCTTTATGCCTTTCTCTCTTTCTCTCTGTCCACAAATCCACCAGTTGCCCTGTAAAGAAGACAGTCATTTTAATATATCTGAGTTTACGAGTCCAAACCAGTAACTGGGATGAAAATCATCTACATGCACTAACGGATAGTTTCCCGTGTAATCTACATAATCTGTAGTAACTATATAACATTTTGGTAATGAGTATGTATTGATTATACATCCTATTCCGTGTTCAATCATCAGCATGCAGCACTGCACTAACTATTTCATGATAAGTGAAATGCCATCTGCTTACCTGCTCTGACCTGAACCAGAGCTGATCAGAAACTATGATCCTGAACCTGCTGTGCAGGCACAAGCTAACACACAACGGTAAGTGAGGCAGAGCCTGCTTTTCATCCAGACAATTGGCTGTGATGGTAGCAGCACCATAATTCATGGCTAATGGCTTGGCCAGAGAGAGAGAGAGAGAGAGAGGAGGGGGCGATGTGTTCTGCCTCTCCCAACAGGTCAGACAGCAGCAGCAGACGTGGGTAGGTGAGACCAAAGAAGCAGCAGCTTTTAGTACTTTTTCTCTGTTTTAATGGGTCCAATGCTGCACACTTGGGGAAAAAACAGGAGAACTATATTTTAAATACAAAAAAATGTGAACATACAGAGTGACAGGTGTGTTGATTCTTATCTATTTGTTAATAGTAAAAACTTTACATAAAATCCCGCTGAATATTTAAAGCAGAAATTACTTTTCTCATCCTATTCTCTGTGTCCTACAGAAGGTCAACAACGTTATCATACTTAACACTTGCAGATGGCATAATTATACTATATACTGTACCTTCATTATAGACTGGTGTTTGGAATATATATTTCAAATAGATAGCTGACAGAATACAAAAAATAATGCTGAATAACGATGAACTGATGATGAATAAGAAATGAATGTATGCTTTGTTAAAACGGTCTGTTACTTTCTTTATAGTGAGCCACATTAGGGAAGTATCAGTGATCTGAAGAGTAAATGAAGCATTTAATCTTTAACCTGGGAATGACTCTGCTGTGTGTTTAGATGTTTATTTGGTGCTTTACTGTTGTTCCATATTCTGAGTGTCTCCTGAGTTATTCAGTTATTCGGTCATCTGTGTCCCATGCTGCCTCCATGTGGCCTTATTCATTTTCTGTTTTGTTTAGTTAAATGCTACAGTTTGTACTGTAGTCCACCAGCTTTACCTGTTATAAACAATCAATTTCATTTAAATGTAAATGTTACATTTCTCTTTTTTTTCACTTCTGTCAAGTAACCACTGTAGTTAATACACCTGTTTAAAAGTCAGAACCTAAAGACTGGTGTGTAATTAACAATAAATGCAAAGAGCATACATTTTAAACTGTGTTAAAAACAGTCAACATGATAACTTAGCAAGCTGGGCAAAATGTGGACCACTAACCCTATTGAACAAATGTTAGCAGCAGGATATGCATTAGATAATGCTAATTAATGCATTAGATAATGTTGGGCTAACTCTTGCTAACTTTTTCTCTTAAATAAGAGCTTTTATAAATAAATGACTTCTGTTTGTTGCTGCATCTTTGTACTTGTGTCCAGATTTGACAGGTTATGTTTAGAGATGTCTGATCTAGACAAAATTTATTTAAAAATATATATATTTAAGATCTTATCAAATTTAAATCATCTGTGCTAAATAGCATTTTAACTGCACATTTTAAATATATTACTAACGCCCTTCCCAACAATAAGTTATAAAGAAGTGTTCGCTCTATATTGTAATTTAAGATAAAATTGGTAGCTAACTTTGGCATAGTAACCAAAAATACATTTTTCTGATCTAGTAGCACATTGTGTTCTGCCAAAGGAATCAAAGAAGTGACCCTAACCT
>OMLM01004586.1:2034-27931 GCA_900302695.1 Helostoma temminkii | reverse complement strand
ACTACTTTGTATCTGTATGTGTACCCTGGATGAACTGCTGCTGAACTCTACATGACTGTGGTCATGAAATAACCTCTCTCTCTCTCTCTCTCTCTCTCTCTCACACACACACACACACACACTCACAGAGAGAGAGAGAGAGAAAGAGAGAGAGAGACAGAGGAATACGTGCTCATCTTCTGGGGTTCCCTGACTGGAACATCTGCCTTTTTCATGACCACAGTCATTTACTCTCTCTCTCTCTCTCTCTGTGTGTGTGTGATTCTTTGGTATGTGTGAAGTGAGTGTTTATATGTACAGCAAATGGTAGTTCCTGCACTGCTCTGCTCACCACACATTAATCATCAGTTTGTTTTATGACCATGTCAGCTAAAATGGAGTTTCAGTCCACTGAAATGTTGCAAACTGAATCAGTGATGTGAAACTTTGGCTTCAACTACTACTTCCTAACGAAACCAGTGTAGTTTGTAAATTAAAAAATAATTCGTTTTCACCCTGAAACAGTTTGTGTTTGTGTACAGGAGAGACAGAGCTGTCAAAGCATGACTCTAAGAGTAAAGATACAGCTTTAATGAGCCTCGTCCTTTCTCAGTGACGTACACTTTGAATGTCACTAATAGACAAATGCATGAGAGAATGCTAATCAAATGTCTGTGTCATACATTTGTTTCTCAAAGACAAATCAGAAAACAACACTTTTTCTTTCATCTTGAGTTCCAAAAAAAGGATGTAAAAACAGATAATTTTATCGACTGCTGATTTTCTCCTCAAATAAAAACTGGATAGATATGGACAACATGAAACACATTTCCTTTCTGCTTTGTTAATCTGTTTGATTGTGCATCCACACACACACACACATAGTCCTGGACAAAGGTAACAGCGGGACAGAGGTAAACTAGAGGTTAGAGCAAGGATGGATAGAAAGAGACAGATGGACGGATGGATGGACAACAGGGGGATAAAATCAGGAAGAGAGAGATATGGAGAGGAGCTGATGATAAGGGGCTGAGGAGAGCTGCAGGAGGAAAGAAGAGAAAGATGTATGGGGAGAAGAAGATTAGAATGGACAAGACAGAAACTCTTCACTGACTTATTTGAACATGACTAGGGGTGTAGAGGGACTATTAATTTAATTCTACAATAATGTAATTTTCCTCATTATATACAATGATACGCGATAAACTATTTATCGCCGCATTAATCCAGTGCCTGTCAGTCTTATTTCTACTTTCTAATGTTGTACCATCACATCACCAGATATGATTGAGCAGTGTGTGTGCTGTAAGGCTAGTAGAATAAAAAGAGTCAGGATGCAGGATTAACTAGCCCTGCTAAGTTCTAACAGACCATACCAATTCCAGTGGACAGTGGTCTTCATCCAGGTAATAGTAGACGGTCTCTACTCCACTGTGCTCTGGTTTGTCACTTCTGGAATCAGAGGCTGTATAACCTCTGTATCAACATGTTCTCAACACAACTGTAGACAACAAATGGTGTCAATCATATTAATTTTTATACTTTACATAATAATAGTGATCATAATCATTATTAGATGTCTTAATCATAATTAACTACATTAATCTTTTTTCCCCTTTTCATTTTAACCCAACCTAACCCTAATGTAGTCTAACCCTATCCTATCATAACCTAATCTAACCCAGCCAAACCAACTCTATGCTGTCCTGTCCTGTCCTGATGTGACACACTTGTCTGACCTGACCATGGACAAAAATGAGTATTTAAAGGGCCTTAGTGATTTCAACTGTCTTCATATGGTTCTAGTTCAGTTTTTAGAGTACATTCATATGAATGGTTTCAACATAGGGAGTTTTTCCTCTCAGCTGCCTCCTAGTGCTGCTTAAGGTCATTTGTTGGGTTTTTTATATAATTCCATATATTCATTCATTCATTCGTCTTCTGAACCGCTTAGTCCCCGTAGGGGTCGCGGGATAATTCCATATAGTTGTATTGTTATATTGTGTCTTATGTCTTCACCTTACATTGTAAAGCCTTTTGTTGTGAATTGATGCTGTGTTATTTAACTGAACTGACGTTATCATGTTGCTCATATTACACAAGTTCCTCCAGAACTGGAGGATAATTCACTTCAACTAGAAGCAGACAGCTATTTTTATATAAAGAGGGCAGAAGGAGGCTTAATAGCAGTCACATACTTATATACATATGTTTCTTCAAACTTTGAAGAAAAACAAAGGACAGAGAGGAAGGAAACAAAGTGTTGGAGGGAGGGAATGAGGTAGCAGGGAAGGGTGATTGTAATAGAACAGAAGAGATGGCGGCTTGGGGGTGAGAGGTGAACGAAGAAGAATCTTGTCTTCATTAAATTGCTGATAGTTAGAAGATCTGAGGCCTGTGGTGTTTATCACTGCACCTCCAGCCTCCTGTCCTCTTCCTCTGCTCTTTAAAAGCCCCATGTGTGAAGGGCGTAAAACAACTTCCTGGGTTGGATCGCTTTTGACCCTGTCGTCTCTGTGGGAGGTGGGACTGTAGGCCAAGCCGTTCACAGGGCTAAAAGGTGACTGCTGTCTCATGAGATAGACATGGACACATGAGAGGAGGAGGAGTGAAGGCTGCTGATGATTCCAGCTGGAAAACCAGTCAGAGAGGAAGACAGGGAGTTCAGGAGATGGTAGGAAGCGACAGAACGTGTCAAAAATGTCTATGCAATGCTGGGATTTGAAATGTAGTAAAACTGTGGAAAAACTCCCACATTAAAGACACATCACTTAAAAATTTTGGGTACATTCAACTGAAGTTAAATCTAAATAAGTTAAAAAAAAGCAATTAAAATGATTAAAATGTTTTTTAAAAACTGTTTAAGAACACTGTAAACACACCCCAACAGTGAATATGACACTCACACACACCTCCACCTCCACCCTGTGACCTGTAGTCAACCTCTGTCCTGCTAACCTGTATTTATTGGCCATTAAAGGCCAATAGTTCACTTGAACCCTGACAAGTCTGATTTATAGGCAGATTCATCACAATGTGTTACTACAGCACACACACTTACTGCCTAGCGTGAAAACACAAGACATGGATGGATGTGGATAGATGCATAGATATATGGAGAGATGATGGACAGATGAACAGCCACAGATAATGTTAGTGAGATGGTAAGATGCAGTAAATGAACTTTTCATATGCACATGAACGTATGAGCACAAAGACGTAGGAATGCTTTGATGCCTGCCTTTCTCTCTGTGTCTGTGTGTGTGAGCTCTAAGTGGTGAGCTATTAGGCAGGAGTCAGGTTGTCTGGTCACTTCTATTGTTCTCTGCTTCCTGGTGACCCTCGAGGAGGTGTGTGTGTGAGGGTGTGATGTGGTAGCTCTTTCTTTTTATGGACAGCAGAGACAGGAAGTGTGTCCCCCACATGGTGACAGAGATCTTGGATTCACTAGCCATGCAGACCATGCAGGTATGATTATTAGCAGAACTCACATGAGCAGGATGTCCACATGTTTCTCCTAACATGCAGTAGTGTGACAGTTCCACATGTTCAGCTTCTGCTTCTATGTCCAGTATGAAATGAATTGTTCAGAAGGTGGTAGTGTTCCCTTTGCCAAGTTGTTTTGATGACTGTGCTGCTGAATGTGATGTATCAAAGTGAAGGAAATTATTTTACCTCTGCATTTGTACCGAGCTGGACAGTCAGAAGAGGAGTGTTACTGCCCTCATTAGTATTTCTGGAGAGACAGAGGCAGATGAAGTCCTTGGTCAGGTAGATCAGAAGATCGCTGTTTGGCAGAAGATGGAATATAACACAGAGAGTACACAATACAGAGATTAATTATGAAACAAGATTATAGCAATTAGCAGTAGTCTGAATTAAATATAAAAAAATTGTATTCAATTTACTTCAATTCAAGTTTCTTTATACAGCTTTAACAGTTTTATACAGCTTTAACCTGGCTTGATGTCTAATCAACAACCACTACTGAACATAATGCCATCTATAGCATAAATGTGCAGTCTAATCCAGCACTTTTTAGGGACCAGAAACCTTGTGCAAAGGTGTTAAATGTACTCAGCCCCAGTACTCAAGGAAAAGTGCAAGCATTCATCTTAAAGAGTGATCCCCTGCGAGCAGAAGTGCCACTTTAAATTCTAGCAATGTGCTTGCCCTAACAGTAAGTAAGTAAGTAAGTATTTTACACAGTGCAGTGCACTTTGTGTTGGTCTTTAGGTGGACTTGATTTAAAATGAGGCACCATCATGCTTAGTGTAATGATTTCCCTTTTCATTCATCCGATCCTCTTGGCTGACAGTAGAGAGGTGTCTGCCGTCACGTTGACATGTTGCCTGTGTTCTCTAGAAGAAATCCACCTGGAAAAATCTGGCTTCTGTAATCCTGATTATGGAAACCAGGTTTTCCATTTACATGACAGTTAAGAAATTTGCTTAGTGGAGAAAGCCAACAATAAACCTCAAGTCTCATGTAAACATAACCATTGTTCTTCAGATGCTGTGGAGAACAGGAAGATAAAAATTATAGTTCCTCTGGGGCCATAGTTCCTGGAACGTTAAGGTCGAAATACCAATTATTTAACCAATTGCCAATCATTTAATTTACAAAATGATTAATCTCGTCCACAGTTTTACACACCCCAGAAAATGGACATGTGATTAAAAGACAAGTGAACCTACAAAGTTCAACTGCACTTCAACTTTAGCAACAAGCATCTGTCTGTGACAGACACGTCAATATGACTGCACATGGGAGGTTGTGTTGTGCTCCATATTGTAGTTTTATAGGTTTATTGTATAGAGGTGTTTATCTGCTTTAAACTATTATTAAACCCCAGAACCCCCTTAGTCTCTCTTTAAACTGCTTTCTCCTCAGAATTCAAATGTCTTCCTTCCTCTTCAACAATTCGTCGCCTTCGTCTCTACTCTCTCTCTCGTTTTAACTTATCTTCCTGCACAAACTTGCGTCTGATCTGTTTGTATGTGATATGCAGATGCAACACACAACACAGCCAGGCAAGCTGCTACTTTGGGGTTATAAGGTGAGCAGGGTTCATGTGCAGGCCAGAGGACAGTATGAGATGGAGGGAGGCGGAAGACTGTCACAGTGTCTGTGTTTACTGTTGTCAGCAAAAGCCCTTCAGCACAAATGCTGATTTCAGTTCAGGGCCTGCGTGAAGTATTTTGTTTGTCCTTGTTTTGCTCATCAAGTGACAGCTGTGGAACTGATGCACTGACATAACAGTCTTGTTATTCTGCGGCTTCATTACTTACTTGTGTTAGAAATGATTTCAACTGGCTTTAATAAAGGGTTTGTGTACTTAATGGTGTACTATTTGCTTATCAGTCTACATAAACAGTGACAACATAAAATCAAATTAAAGTTACTTAAATAGTAAAACACATTTTTTTAGGAAAATGTGATAATAAATTCAAACAAAATGTAATGCAGAACATAAGTTTTTTTAATTTAACCAGTATTCCACTATTGATGTGAAAGTGCAGGAATTTTTGGTTTTGCCATATCTATCAGTCAAACACTTACTCAGGATTACTCAGGATTACTCAGGATTACTCAGGATTACTCAGGTAGCCAGGTCACTTTTAAAATTAAACGTACATGCACTTAATGTCACTTTTCCAGTTTGGGGTTTTGAGGTTGTTGTTGATGGGTGGCACAGTATTTTTGGCTCACAGTTTGATGAGCCAAAAAGCACACCACACACCACTCTGCCTATTTTCATTGTCTTCTAGTGGCTCAGTGTTGGACTGTCGCTGACAGATGTCCTGATCACACTTTATTGTCCAACATTTAGTTTAATAATTAGACAGGGCACTTTAGATCCACAACAACCTTAGCAATTTAACTACATTTACATATTTGTGCCCTGTAATATTTTCAGTATTGTTCAATGTTATTTTAAAGTCATTGTCAATCTGTTGCAGGAAAATAAATCAGCACAGTGTAGATGTGCAGTTCACCTGCTAAATGTCTCTAAAAACTGCTCCGCTGATCCAGTGCTTTCATAGTCTGTGTGTGTCAGCGGATTGGTCACTCAAAGCACCATGTGTCAGTGTGAGTGTGGGGTTGTGTTTGACAACTGTCATTCCAAAAGCAAACATCTGGATTTAAAGCAGATACCTAACTAAAACACCTGGATGTAGTCAGGAAGTCTGAAATCAATAACTAAATATTTTTAGCCCCGCCCAGTTTTAACCTGGCCAGATGTCTAACTAACAACCACTACTGAACTTGATGCCACTGATAACATAAATGTACAGTCTAGTCTAGATGTGCTCCACCCCATAAATAAGGTGTCTACAGATATTTAACATGATTTGGGTTCGACTATTTATTGTGCAACATCAACTTTCATTTCTTCTACTCAGCAAAGTAGATTCTAGATACCAGCAACAAATAAATGCATTGTCAACTTATTTCACACTATCCCAACTGAAACTGAAAGAGGCCAATATAAGGTCGAAGCTCGATTCTGTGTTGACCCAGTCCAGATTGTTAGAGGTTCTCAATATTATTATCTCAATATTTGTTTTCCAGACTTTATGAAAATGCATGACCATGGCAGAGGAAGTGCATGGGATGTTACTTTATCTGGGGAAAGCTAATAGGAGGTTGTAGCTCAATTCTGATATGATCTGCTCCACCATTTTCACTGATTTTCACTGGCTGATTCACACTTTAGTCTTATGAATTTAAGGGATAAGAGATAAGAGAATACTTTAATGATCCCCAACAGGGACATTCACTTGTTACAGCACAAAATAGAGAAAGCAAAAAAAAAAGTAAAAGAATAATTCAATTGGTGAGTTACTCTTAGTTATTTGTTGTAAAAATGAACTTTGGCTGTAGGACACCAACAGGAGGTTGGACAGCAGTGAGACCCAGACTAAGATGCTGCCCATGAGTTTCTGTATAAGTGTGCCAATTTTCAGCTGTGAGGGTTGTTCCACTGTGGAGTCTACAAGCAACAAACAGACTGACCAATAGAAAATGAACTTTGTTGATATAGATTTGTGCTGCAAACTACCAAAGGTGAAAATGCGATAAAGGAACATTTATAGTAAATGTAACTATAGTGACTTCTGTTTTATCACAGTGTATGATGGTTTGGGTAATTTTATTATTATGTTATGTCTGTGGTTCAAAGTAACTAAGTACATTTACTTAAATACTGTACAGTTTTGAGGGATTTCCACATTCGTCCTTTAACCTAACTAAACCATCCAGTGTTAACATGAATGTTAGATGTGAAAAAGAAGCAACAGTGGTCATAGAAGATTTGTGTTCCAACTTCTTCTACCTTTCTGTTTTACTTTGTCTCACACACACACACACACACAAACACACACACACACACACACACACACACACACACACCACTCTACAAAGAAGACAGGAGTGTCCTTTGAAGGTGACAATGAAAGATGGCCGATAGCAGAGCAAACACTGGGACTATGATTGATCATGGGAATACACCGAGCCAGCAGAAAGTGAAACTGGATGATAGATGTGTTTGCACAAATGTGCATTTGTGGCTGTGGGTGTGGGGCTTTGCATGTATATGTGAGTGTGTATCTGTGTGAGCTGAACATGGCAGAGTGCCTACACTGGTGCATCCAGATTATGTGTAAATCCATCTCAGACTGTTCACACCTGACATCAGAATGTATCTCCAGTGACCGCAGGTGCTCAGTGTTCAGGTCCTTGGTCACTTTTGATTTGATCCTTCACATTTTTTCCTCATGTCCTGTTTATTCGTTTAATGGCTGCACCTTGGTTGAACTGTAAGCTTACACCAGATTGTTCTCCATCTTATCGCTGTCTGCCTGTCACCAGCCTGCCCTTACACCCTTGGTACATGTAGCTAAGTGCTTGTCTTTGTGAAAATTGCTTGCATGGTAACCTCTAAATGCATTCCAGACCTGGGCATTTTTTCACGCCTACTCTGTCTTTCCATCCCTGCCTTCCATTCAACCTTTTCTTTGTTTCCTTTGTTTCATTACACGATGGTCACTTAATGCCCTCCACCCCAGTCATTCACACAGACTACTAGTTGTGATCAAACTTTCTCTTTGTTGTCCTCATCATCTGATCAAGATTACTGAGGTCTGGGGTTGATGTTGCAGTTACTGCAGATTAAGTCACTTAATGATTCATCAGTTTTGAAACAAAAATATGTCTTGAATGTGTTGTTGCTGTTTTGTGGCACTTCATTCAAAAAACACACACGAAAAGACAAAGGGGTGATGTGCCATAGTTGTTGCAACAGAAAGATAGCAGTAATACACAATCATTTGCCTCTTTAAATATTCATAACAAAATGAAACATAGGTTTCATCCTACCCTTAGTCCTTACATTTTCACAGTCTCTAGCATATGAGGTTTCAAAGCAAAACCTATGACCTTAAAGCAACAACTGTACAGATGTTTAAATAAAAAAAGGGGGCATGCATTTTTCATACAAACATAGGTTTAACTGACATAATAGTTTTTTTTTAATGACTACTTTTAAATTAATAACTTTGCATTAGTATGTGTCTATATTCTACTACAAACAGTAGTTTCCAGTCATTTATTTCATTAACAGTGTCTACGGTGTGTTTCTAATACATTCAATGCTATAAAATCTGATATTACTAGGTGACCCCTCCTAAAAGTCAAGTGTATGTGTTTCCATAGCAGCCACGGTGGTTTATCCAACTATGTCCCGTCTCCTCTATGTAACTAGACTGCAGACTTTATGTAGAGAACATAATCACAATTTTGTTGTGATGCAATGTAAATTTTTAATGAATGAACATTCATTCATTCATTCATCTTCTGAACCACTTAGTCCCTGCAGGGGGCACGGGTGTGCTGAAGCCTATCCCAGCCAGCTTACGGGCAAGAGGCAGGGTACACCCTGGACAGGTCACCAGTCCATCGCAGGGCCACATATAGACAAACAACCATTCACACTCTCACTCACACCTACGGGCAATTTAGAGTCACCAGTTAACCTGACTGCATGTCTGTGGACTGTGGGAGGAAGCTGGAGGGCCCAGAGAGAACCCACGTAAACATGGGGAGAACATGCAAACTCCTCACAGAAAGACCCTGGCTGACCCCGGGAATCGAAGGTTGTGATGTCATTCTCCACAAAAACATATTTGTGTTCACAGTTGATGATAGCTCTATGGATATATATTTTAGGAGACAGGGTTGGATTTTTCAGTTTTTTAAGTACTGCTAGTAATAGTAGTTCTGCTCCAAACACATTCAAATGTCTGAAACCTGTGAGCTGCATTAACAGACAATGAAACAATAATCAGTCAGAGTCAGTCTTTAACTTTTGTACAGCTTGTTCACACTCTATGATCTCAGCAGATGTTTCCAGATGTATGTGTGTCCTTTCTGACAGGTTGATGAAACAGTTATATTGGGCTCTGCTGGAACACAATGGCCTTGTTATTTCCTTCTTCTTCATCAAAGGACACTGGTCACACAAATGTGGCACAGACTTGTTAGATCCTTTGGCCTCTCCATGGCCTCCTACCACACCATCAGATAATCTCAGGTGTGTGTATGTGTGTGTACATGCATGTATCTCAGTGACTAGTTAGATACATAGGTTGTGTGTATTATAAGCTGCATGATTTGCTAATCACTTATGTGCTGTATGTGTATGTCCTCTGGAGACATCAGAGAGTTGGGCTCTCAGTGTTTATGAGGTAAGGTGTGGTATTTGGATGTAAATGACGTTGTGATGTTAACGGCACTATTGAAGAAGTGCTGTCTGCCTCTTTTTTTTCCTTTTTATTGTCTTTTACATGTTTGATTGCTCCTCACAAAAGTGTGAATCCTTGTCAAAGTTCAGTAATGTGACCTGGTGACCCCACTCCCCTGCTTTGTGCTGTTTCTAGCCTGAATCAGAGTGAGTTCAAGACAAATCTAGATGGTTTACATTGAAATACCAGCCTGAATTTTAAACAGAGTTACAATTGAAGCCATAACATTTTAGTTGAGTGGGTGGTACTGGTTAATACTATTACACCCATATACAGTAGCAGTTTTCACATATGAAGAGTCAGGTCTGGGCACTGGGTGGAGTGGAGCTTTCAGACATGCGCTGGGAGATTGTCATATGGGGAGAAACTAATTTCAGTGAGGGGCAGTAGTGCTTGTGTAGCGTGCAGGGAGATGACATGGCACAGCTGATGCCTCCCGGTTGACCTCTTAGTGTGTTCCTCTGCTTGGAAGCTATAACTTCAGTGGTATCCCAGCTATTCCTCAAACTCGGTGGGAATCACTGTTATTGTAAGTGCAGACTAACTGCCTCCAGAGTCTCTGACAGAGTGTGCTGATGTACTGAACTTTTGAACTTGAAGAGTTGGCGTGCAACAAGCAGCCTAGAATCTGTACACTGTAATCTCTGTGGACTTTGACATCAGTGAAACAGCGAAGCAGAGGATTTCCCCATCTTGGGCCAAAACAACTGAACACGCAGGATCTTGTGTTGTAATTGTTTACTCCAGAGGATGTGAGAATGGATGATTTTTATTAGATTTTTTTATAGCTATCATTCACACACAACTAGATAACTGAACTGTTTGCTGATGCAGTAGTGTGAGATTATTGCAATAAAACTACTGTTCACCCTACATTTACACTCTTTGTGATTTTGAGCTGTATAAATGGACTGACTTGACTTATTACTACAACCACACTTTCTGTATTTGTGTCATCAATATATGTCTACACCTAACCACTGCTTCAAGCCTATTAGGGTTAAAACAATTATCATAACACATCAAAAGTGTAACTTACTGATATTGTTCACCTAAATCTGACCCATCAGTACTCAAGGATGAGATTTAGATGGAGGTCAACAAAGACACAGTTCAAACAAGCAAGGTACCCCTATTATTATTAGTGCCAGTCTTTGTTGCCAAGGTTACTGTTGCTGCACAAAACACCTGACAGAAAAGAAAACACACTGCATCCATCATTTCACATAGATGTGATGGTACAGATATAGTCACACTTGTTAATCGCACCATGACAGGCACAATGCAGATGATGCTTATTTTACACCCGTGAATGACAAAAGGTTGACTGATCACACCCAAGTCTGGACTTAATGCATAGACATAACTGTTACTGATCTTCTCATTTAACTCTAAAACAAAGCAAATAGACATATTTCCAATAGTCTTTTATGTGTACACAGCTGCTTTATGTGCATTTAAATGTTTTTAGCCTCCTATTTGTGACTCTACAATGCAACTCGAACAGTACAGAAGGAAAATGTCACTGCGAGAGGCACACTTCCTGCAGAGACAGTTTTGCCCATTCAACCCCATTCTCACATGTAATGAATCGGTTACATGTGCAGGTGTGTGTACACATGCAAGCCCACTCTGTGCATGCGACTTTAGGTCTGAAAATTGACCCACTGACAATTAATCAAATGAAGACATTTGACATTTACACTAGTGTCTATTTAAGCGTGTTAAAAGTGACTCTATTCATACGCAAGCTTGACTTTCACCTTTAGGTTTTACACATACACACCCTTAATGACCTCCTGACAGGAAGTAAATGAGACGTGAACTGCAGACTCCTGACTCTGACGAGCACAATTTACCTTGTATCTAAGTAAATATAAAGATGAAACCAAACGTCATTCTTCAGCGATAGTATGCAGAGTATATTCTGGACTTGTAACTACTTCAGCATTGTGGTCTGGCTGAGGATCAAGGTGAACAAAAGGTGGAATTATTCAACTACTGAGCTTTTTCACATGGACAAGCCTGGTCTTAAAGAAAATGTAACCCAACAAAAGGCTCCATGTAACTGAGTTATGTCAGTTGAAAGCAAGTATTTTAAGTTGATCCAACTATTAATAGTAGAATCAACCTAAAATAGTTAGGTCAACAGACAATAACTAACTTTAGTAAGTTAGATCTACGTAAAACATTTGCTTTGAACGACCATAACTCAGTTACATTGAACCTTATGTTTAAGGTTCACTTTTTTCAGAGCAGATGTTTCATCATAGGACATCTCCCGATACCTCATCCATGTTGACACTAGCTAGAATGTCAGATTTCTTTATATCACTTTGACACTATATACACTTTTCACATAAGAAGAGCCAATAAAAAAGGGCAATCGTGTTTGATAATCATTGATAGAGTCAGGCACCTTGATGGACATCTACTCATCAAGATTAGAAAGAAAAGAAACTGTTTACAAGTAACATGACAAAAGTTTAGGCCCCCTTGTGTATGACAATTAATGAAGTTAAAGGCTACAGAGAATGATCCTCCGTTACAACCCTCTGTAAACTTAGGTAAACCTTGATCAGAGCTGGCTGTGTGATAAAGAAGTGTTGATGTAATAAGCAGCTCTCCCAGGGAGCTGAACTCTAGCTGACCTGCTGAACTTGTCAACAGTCTCTCAAATTATGAATAATCACAGTAAGCCACTAACAACCGTGCTAACGATTTCATTAGCATCTCTTATTGGGCACTCATACGACTCCACAGCAGGGACTCGGGGGCCAGCAGATGCTGTGCAAACGTAATTTGAGGAATTAACTCTCCCATTGACTTATGTTGACTTCTCCAGCGCAGACACTAGGCAGATTGACTCTCAATGACTTTGGTTATCAGATCTAATAGCTGCCCATTGAAGTGAAAATGCATCTTCTGTGTGCCTGATTAACCACATGCAAACAGCATTAAGACAACTGACTTTCATTTGATAAGACTATTTCCTTCTTATGCTAACCATTTGGTTAATGCACACACACATTTGACTTATACATTAGAAATATGAAAGAATCTCAGTGTTTTTTGTGTTATAACATCTGATCATATTTACAATAATCTTTTCTAAGGTTTCTTCTGTTAAAGAGTTATTTTTCCTTTCCACTGTCACCTAGTGCTTCGCAAGTGGAATTTGTTGGGTTTTTATATAATTCTACATAGTTGCATTGTTATATTCTGTAAGGTCTTAAACATTACAAAGTAAAGTAAAGTGCCTTCAGATGACTTTTGCTGTGAATTGTATAAATAAACTGATTTGAAATGAATTTTATTTTGGTGAACTAAGCAGTTATGGAAAGATTCACAGTCTGTTATACAGTGATGGTGTTTACATGCTTTCACTTCACAGTAACCCCAGTGAGCACAATGTTTGCAGTAGAGATGTATTTGCAATAAACAATATTGTAATATTAATGTATTGTGTCTGGATTTTAAATGTGTGCAAGCAGCTCCGATTAGAGGTCCCCCAGCAGTCTAAATATATAGCAGCATAAGTAAGAGATGGTTCAGAGTCACGTGAAACCAGCTGTAACAATAAGCTTTATCAAAAACAAAAGCTTTAAGCCTAGTCTTAAAAGTAGAGAGGGTGTCTGCTTCCCAGGAGCTGGTTTCACAGGAGAGGAGCTTGATACCTGCTGATGAGTTTCTTTGTGACTGTGGTGAGTTTTTGCTATGTGCTGTAAAGGGTGTGTCAAAGGATATGCTGGACACTAGACCTCTGTCCTTCTAGATCAAGTAAGGACATGCAGTTCCAGCAGTAAGATGTTGTATGCACAAAATCATGCATCACAAAACTGAATCTATAATGTAGATCTCTCTCATGAACTATCTGAGACAGTCTTGGGAAGCACAAGAGATTCTTCCTCCTCAGACTTAGCTTTTATTCTGTGGTTCAGTGGTTGTCTGTGCTTCCTCCAGCCTCCACCCCTCTCCTCATTTACTGTTCACAGCAACAAAATGGTTTTGAGTATGAAAGCACTGCCTTCAATAACACTACTTCACTAGCTATTACACTGATTTACTCTGGACTGTGTTCAGGCCTGAGGATCTTATTGAAAGCAAGCTGGTTTCAAACCTCTTTCAACACTGTGTTGTAAATTCACTACAATGGTCCCAAATGTAGACAAAAATGGCCTTGGCCGTGCAAAGTTTTGTCTCCACTGGGTGATGTGAACAATAGAAGGAAGCAAACAGTTCTTTAGAGTGAGGAGAGCAAGCAAAGTTCAGAAAAGTTCATTCACATCGTTCGAGGGCTGGACCAGCAGCGATAGGATGGCCGGACATAAAGGTGTCACTGACAATTTACTATTACAATTTGGTCATTAGAGTGAAACTCTTATCCACAGTGACTTACAATATGTGAAACGGTTCAGCATTTGTGGATCCAATAATCGTGTGTAGAACAGTAATAAACAAGGGCCAGGGACAACAGTACAATGCTAAGATGTCAGCATGGAGTGAAGGGGTCTGGGTGTAAATCAGAACGGCACCAGAAGGAGAAACAACATGTGAATGAGGCCAAAACACATCCTCCAGTGAGACTACCATCAGCGTGGAGAAACACAGGCTCTATTAACATTCTCATCTACAATATGACGTGAAAAAATGTGGCTTTTACATTTTATATGTAGCTTTATAATGCAGGATAACTGGTGTGTGGCCCTACAGTCTACAATTCTATTCTCCATATATTTATTACTACAATACAAAACATCACAATGATTTAATTTAAATGATATGAATATGATCTTTTCCAACACAGAGTTGTTCATGTTATGTGCTGGTTTTTACTCAGTGTCAGCTGCAATAGGTCCCAGGCCTCTGCACCAGGAAAAGTAAGTATATGCTGCCAAGACTAGGTTATGATAACAGACCCTTTACTGTGCCTTCACATTACCGTCATCTAAAACAGCTGATCTCCAGTGTTACTACTTCACCTTCAGTGTGGCAACTTTATAAGTGTAGCTTTGCAAGCTACCAATTACTACACAATGGCAAAAGGTGAACTGCAGCAAAGGTACAAATCTAGTTTGGTTAACTGAGGTCTCTTAGAAAAAGCAGTTCAGACTACTTTGTAAGAACAATAATCAGATTGATATAAAGCAAAATAGCTTTAAGTGATACAAAATTATAATGAATACAAAAATACACTTAGAGACAAACAGCCATGGAAAGATGTAGTTTATCTAAATTCTAAGAATGATATTCTGATAGGCTTGTGCATGCTTGTGCCAGATGTGATTAAATTGCCTCAAAGTATTGATAGTGTTGGTGAGAGTGGGACATACATGATGTTTAACCACCAAAATCTAATCATTTCACCTGTAAGTCGAAGTGGACATTCTATCAAAATGATGTTTCGTACCAAGAATGGTACGGGAACATTAAGAGTGAATGTGAAAAGTAAAAGTGCTGAAATGTCAAGTTTGGTGTAAATAATGCCTATCAGTCAGCCACCTGCCAACCAGAAACTACACTCCAGATGGGTTAAATGCACCAAGCAGGATTATTCAGTTAAGCAGGTAAAACAGCATGCAACAGCTTCTCTGAACCATTAATAAATATCAATAACCAATATCTGACTACGTGGCACAAATTATATTGAAGTTCAGTTTCCCTAATCCAGATTCAAAGCTTGCTTTTAAAGATTTTGAACAGGTAAGCTGACAATCCAACATGCAACTGGAATACCCCTGAGATCCATACCTGTTCTTAATAAAACAATCACATCTCTGTACTTCCAGCAGCTTTCACAAAAAATGGCAAAAAAGTAATTTAACTATTTGAATCACTGTGAAATTATGAATGCAGTTGCATTATCAGGAAACGTCTGCAAAATGTAGTTGAACTCTGCTGATCTCTCTAACACACACTGCTGTTCACTGATCTCTACAACATAAACACTTAAGCACGCAGGTTGTTATCCATGTGAGGGAAGAATCTTATCTCTGATACTGCAGTAAACATATACCCATGCTGCTGGTCTAGTAGTTCAGTGCCCTGAAACTGAACTTACCAGGATGAACTCTGTTTCACCCTCTGACTGCTCATCTGCCAGGGTCATCAGCCCTCTGCCTCGCTTTCCCTCCTTCTATGGATTCCTGATTTCACTCCAAGTTTCCCTTTTGCCTCACGACTTATTGATTCTGTATAGACAAAGGAATGTGAGTTAGCCTCTGTCTCAGGACCACCTTCCCTCTGTGTGTACAGAGTAAACACATTAAGAGTCAGGAGCAAACTATCTGGAGTCCTCAAATAAACAGCTGAGAGCCGCTCTTTATCTCGTCATGTCCAAACATGGTCAAACAACTGTGTATACTATATATTCTACTCACACCTTTGTATCTACTGTATGGCTGCATGCTGACACTAAAACCCCTGAGCCTTGGTTTCTCAAAAGGGCTGTCTGTCAACAAAGAATTACCCTAAGAGGATTAATAAAGCATCAGTTATTATTATTATATTTGCACATCTATATTACAGTGAACAGCTGGGTGACAAACTGAAGGGAAAATGGTGAATGCTTTCTGTGTTTTGCTGGCATGCTTCAGGTTCACTTAATTGTTCTGAGTAATCATCTTTATCCTATTATGAAACATCTGTCCTGATGGGAGTGGTCTCTTCTGGGATGACAGTGGTCCCACCCATAAGGCATATGCTTATATCACTTATCACATCACATCTTATAGAACCTATGCCAACATGCATTGAAGCTGTATCACCGATTTGGTGCCGTAAATAATTAGTAATACTGCTTTGAAAGGTTGATAGCATGTTAAGTAGCATGCTGTCAGTGTACTACAACCCAATAGGAGCTCTGGGGTATTTTTGGTAATGGAGACTGACATATTGTTCAGAGTAGCCTCTTGGGAGTCTTAGTGCTAATCTCCCATAAAAGAGTAATATTTTAACAAAACTTTGCTAAATACTAAAAGTATTTCCCAATTCCTCATTTTCTGCGTGTTTGGAGTCAAAAAAGATATTCTTCTTTCCCCCGAAACTAAAACGGCAACAGGAAATGACAAGGTCAAGTTCACAATGTAACCTCATGAATGAAATAAAATGATCTCTCATGTCAGGGCGCACTGACACTTCTTTAAGACACACCAGATTTTCTGGTCACACCTGCTTCAAAATCTATAAAGCCTCCTCAAAAGTATGACTCCAGTGATAGTTTGATCGGAATTGGTGTCCAAGTGACCTAGAGGTGGAGAAATAGTCTCTTCACTCAGAACCGTGGCCGTGCCTGTCCGCTGCGCTCTGTTAATGAACGGCGTCTAGTGGTTCCATTACAGAACAGAAAATCCACTGCAAAGCTCTTCAGCTCTGTGGTCCCACAATGGTGGAATAAAACTATCCAACTCTATATAATCAGCAACGTCACTCCCAATATTCAAAAAACTGCTGAAGACAGAACTTTTCCGTGACTTTCTTTGCACTTAAAATGCACTTTTTTATATAAACAAAGCACTTATATCTCATAAAACGATGCTAGTGCTTTGCTTTGCTTTAGTTTTTTCTCCTTGACTTAGAGTTTTGTTTGTTTTATACCTCACTTGTAAGTCGCTTTGGATAAAAGTGTCTGCCAAATGACTAAATGTAAATGGTTACATTGTAACCTTAACATTCTCTATTGTTCGAGACTATCTCTCCACTCCGTTCACATTGCATGTGTACAAGGAACTCTTTAAGACACCCCGCAAGGAGATGGTACAGCAAAATCTGGGTAACCACTTGCTACAGATCTTGCTACTTATACACCAACCAAATAGTGGCCCCCAAATGGCAGGGGCCAAGGTCAGGATGTAGGAGGCCACCCAGGTAAAGGTAAGGCACATAAGAGACCCCATGATGATGCTGGGGCAACTAATACTCAGTGCATCGAAACGACCAGCCCACAAGATACCATGATAAACATAGGGAATAAGGGAAGTATACCCTCGTGCGTTAGCTTCGAGGCTGCATGGCTCATCCAAGCTGCTCAAGGCCTTGGGTGTGGCAGCAGTGTCCACAAAACTCAATGCCCAGGCAGGAGATAAAAGAGGATGCCTCACATGAACCAATGCCCTCTCCTGCAGGAAGGGAAGGAGCATTGGATAGAGACCAGGAGACAGACGACTGCAGGAAGCAGCAGCAGTCATACCAGCATTAGACGACTCAACCAACTTCTCCACCCAATGGAAGAGAAGGTGTGAGGGAATTTCAGGACACAGGCTACTGCAGGGTGCAGCAGAGAAACTACTGGTGTTCAATGTCACGCATAAGATAGAGTGCGTCTGAACCCAGAAGCCCCGATGTGGGAGAAGAACAGATGGTAGACGGTTCAGGAGACTAACCACTATCTGAAGTGGTAGAAGTGTCAAAGGCACAGGTTCACTCAACATCCAAGCATGAGAGGACAGAGCACACTTCATATAAAGCAATGACCTGGCAAACGCGAGGAGCAGGGTCGGAACGTGAGCAATAGACAGAACACTCATGGCAGTGGTGTCAACTGCACAAGGCGAGCCAGTACATGTGGAATAATAATCATTCGCAGGAGGAGGAAGGACATGTTGTTGTCAAGCAGACAGACCTCAGGTGGTGATGTCACTCACTCAAATCCATTGCATGACAGCAGGAAAGCAGAATGCTGCATAGGTACACACAAAGTCATCTGAAACCAGACAATGTGTATTCCAGTCTAAAGCAGAAATATGACATACTGTCAGTGAAATATGACTGATATCGATAGCCATAGATTAGCCATAGTCATAGTCATAGATGGTCCTCGAAACTCATCTAGCCATGCCATACAGAGCAAGGGTGCACTTTTAGCCAAACCCCTGCAGCACTGACGGTTATGAGGAGATCGCCGGGGTCCCATATCATATCATATATTACCCAACAGAACACTTCTCAGTGCACGTTCCCAGAGTTTCCAAATGTAGAATGGGAGGCGGAGTCTTTAGCATTCAAACTCCTCTTCTGTGGAACCAGCCCACGGTTCAGGTTCAGGAAGCAGACACCCTCTCTACTTTTAAAACTAGGCTTAAAACTTTCTTTTTTGATAAAGCTCATAGTTAGAGCTGGTCTAGGTGACTCTGAACCATCTCTTAGTTTGCTGCTATAGATTTAGACTGCTGGGGGATCTCCCTTGACACATTGAGCTTCTTCTCCTTTCTCCATCTACTCATACGCCACCATTGCTTGCTATTAACTTTGTGTCCTCTCTCCCGCAGTTGTGCCTCTCTCTCTCTCTCTCTCTCTCTCTCTCTCTCTCTCTCTATCTACTGCTGGTATCTTCAGCCTTGTAGCTGTGTATTCCAGGTGTATTCCAGCCTGCCTGCCTTATACTGACCTGTTGTTCTTTTGTTGCTTTTTCTTTCCACTTACCCCAACCGGCAGGCTCATTCTCATATATGTAGCAAAAACCTTGCAAAGAGCAGGTCCACTACAGTGCGTGATGACAACCTCCTGAACCTCAAGCAGGAGGGGCATCTGAATCAAAAACCTGTTTTCTCCAGGGGATCACGGTGAAACATCTCTGGGGGGGCCAGTGGGATGGCCAGCAATTTTCCAGGGTTGGCCATGGACCCCCCTGCCCCCCCAAAATGCTGCATGCTCACAGGAAGCTGACCGCAGCCAAGCAACTCTGGGGTCTAAGGACAGCTACTCACACACTACAGGGAGAAGGAGTCCAGGGAGACTGCCAACCTGACAGGCACTCAGACACAATGGAGATCAAACATTCACTGGCGTCACACCTTCGAGGTGTGTCTTACAGAAGTGTCCATGCGCCCTTACACGAGGGATCATTTTCCTGTACACATGCAATGTGAACAGAGTCAAGAGAAAGTCTCGAACGCTCATTACCTTGGCTTAAGTATCGAGTACAATTGTAATAATATTACTTGGCTTTAGGATCTTATTAAAGAAAAAAAATTATGTGATGATTATGTAAAAAACAAATGTAAATGATAAATCTTTTCCTTCTTTGAATGACAATGAAGAGTACCTACAGTACTGCTGGATGCAGCCAAGCTGAAGTTGTTCTCTTGTTATGTTACCAAGTTTTTATTTGGTTTGGTTTCATCAACCTTTAGCGGATAGCCTGCTAAACTGAATATCAGGTGATTTGTTCAAATGAAACAACAAAAAATGAAATTCACCACATGACAGTTTAATTAAATAAAAATCCCATACAATAAAACAAGTTGCTTAATTAAGTTGGGATAAGATACAGTCGTTATATAAACAGACTATATTATATATATGTACACAATCCTATAGATACACCTCTGAGCTGATTAAAGTGTTCCATATCTGTGTATAGTGCCTCTTGTTTAGTTTGTTCATATATACAAATCCAAAGTATTAACAGAATATAAAATGTAAAATACATTCTCAAATCATCTACAATATGTACAATTCGTGCCAAAATGCCACACCGACACATTTTATGTTTGTGTGTAAATGCAGTCTTTTCTGTTTCCTAAGAACATCTGAGTGCTTCCAAAACCTCCAAGTGCCTTGCTTATGGTTCCCCCTGGATGTGGAGGTAAAACACATGAGTTCAGACTTTTGGAAAGCCTCATACATTACACTGCTTTTAGGAAACATGATCCCTCACATTTTAATTTTGTACATAACTAGTAAACTTGGTTGGCAGATTGTCCACGGGATAGACGGTAGGCCCCGTTTTCATGGTGGGTGGCCCATTTAAAAGAGTCCAGTGACACTTTGTGACCACTTCGACTAGGAAGATCTTCAGCAACACCTTGGCAAATTCTTTCCCCACACACATCCTGGAGCCACCTCCAAAAGGGATGTACTGGAACCTGGAGGCGTCAGTTGAGGGTTTGGTCATGAAACGCTCTGGCTGGAAGTCTTCCTTGTTGGGGAAGATCTCTGCCACATCGTGGGTGTCACAGATGCTGTAAATGACGTTCCAGCCTTTGGGAATTTGGTAACCCTAAAATAGCAAGGGGGAAAGAACGAGTAAGAATCTTGTTTGAACACTCAATCTTAAGTCTGTAGAATCTCTGAACATTACACAACAAGCCACCTTGATAGAAACTGTCGACTTACATTGAGTTCGAAGGTCTTGAGGGCCACTCTGAAGCCTCCAGGGACAGGAGGGTTGATCCTCAAAGTTTCCTTAATGACGCAGCCTGTGTACTTTAACTGCTGCAAGGACTCAATATTCAGACTCTGGACGTCCATTCCCTGTTCCTCCTAAACGCAAAGTACCAAACAATACAAATTAATTAAAGTGTCATGATGGTTCACTCCAATGACACAGGCTGGTGCTATGAACTAACTCTAACTAACTCAAAGCACACATCAAAGGCAGTGTCACAGTAATTACCTTCTCCCTCAGTTCCTGCCTCACTCTATCCACAACTTCTGGGTTCAGGCCCAGAAACATGAGCAGAGAGGTGGCCGTGCTGGCTGTGGTTTCATGGCCCCCAAACAGCAGCTCTGTAGCAGACTCCTTAATGGCCTGGAAAACAGAAAAACAGATACAGAATTAGGTCAAACTCTTTGTAAACCAACAGCTGACAACAAGCACGTTATGTCTTTTGATTAAGTAAATGTGTAGCGATCGTGTTGTCATTACCTGCATGCTGAAGGGCTCTCCGTTCTTCTTGCTGCTGTCTATGAGCTGCTGCAGGGCATCTCTGTGATTAGACCCTCTTTCTGACTCCTGCACCTTCTTCTTGATGTTCTCCTCGATCTTTGAGTGGATGAAATTTCTCGCCTTTAGCCCCTGGACGACAGGAAGGATGGCAAGAAGGGGCGGGGGCAGACAGAGTCAAAGATTGAAGGAAGAGAGGAGAGAGCACAGAAAGGATGGAGGGAGGGGAGGGACAAAGTTTAATTACACTAAGCATACCTCATGCACACCTGCCTAGAGTTACATTTCTTTTTTCTTCTCGTATCAGAGAACCACACCAGAGTTTCTGAATGATTTCCAGACTAATTCAAACATGATTAAGGATGTTGTAACATGCAAAGTATTCCGTGTCTATGTGATGATTATGTGTTTTAGTTTCTTACCCTGTACAGTCCACTGAAGGGCACGTCGATAGGCAGAGAAAACAGGTTTTTGATCATTTCCTCAAAAGCTTCCACCAGCTCCTGCTCGTCTGTCTTGATCTGCTCCGGCTCGAAGCCCAGCAGGATCCTCATGGCTATGCGGAACATCAGCCGCTTCATCTCTGGGTAGACCAGCACACAGGAGTCCCTCGCCAGCCACTCCTTCACCGCAGCACGCACCTCCTCCTGGATAACGGGGATGTAAAGCTCCAGAGCCTCCCTGGAGAATGCCCTCATGATGGCCTGGAGAAGAACAGAAGAGTGAATGAGTGGTGGTCTGGGGTTGGATTTATAAAAGCAAAAGTCCATCGTCTACAATTGTTTTTCCCACTAGCATCAGTACATTCATCTGAAATTCTGCCTTTAAATTTTATTTAGTAAATTCATCTACAAATGCATCAAGCACATAAGTCCCTTATTCCATCTACTCTCTAGCATTAAGTTAACCTTTTCTGTTCTAGTGCACTTTAAAAAACACCAAACCAAAAAACAAATACTTTACAGATACTTTTCCCTTTGGAAGCAGGTTCAAACAACTGCACAATTTTCCATTAGTTTTCGAAATAGAAGTTTTTAATATCCAGTGAACTATGACTGACTGAACAGAACCAAACAAGGAGAACAATCATATCAGGTAAATATACAGTTAAAGTAAACTTCAGTACCATACACTGGTGATCTCTTCTTAGTGAGTCACTGACATAGTTATTAGAAGAAGTCAGTGAGCTGTAACCCAGAAGAACCTAAAGAGAACACCTACCCTCTTCTTGGTCTTGTGCTGGGTTCCGTGGACGCTGGATAGAGTGTCCGAACCGAGAATGGTGCGCACGGACGCGGGCCACTGCACGGACACGAGCCTGTGCTCTCCCAGCAGAATCTGCCTGACGTTATCCGCTCCGGTAACGCGCACCGTGGGGCTCCCGAAGAGGTGCGTGCGGTAGATGTAACCGTACTTCTGGCGCTTCATCCGCAGAAACTTTCTCCTCTGGACACAGACACAGAGCAACATGAAGATGCTGAAACTAACACACACCTGTGGATTCTACACACGGATAGAATGAAAACATACTAATGCTGCCACGCAGTGTGGAGCATCCTCCTGCACATGCGGACAGTCCCAGTTTACCTGGAGGATGAGCTGCAGCGTCTCTCCTATGAAGGGTAAACCCATGGATCCGGGGGGCAGCGGGTTAGGGCAGCTCGGGTCCCTGCCTCGGATCATGTAAACCTCCCACAGTTTCACCGCCACCAGAAACAGCAAGACTGGGAGCACGATGGTGCACAGGAAGGTGGCCAGCAGCGTGTTTAGAGCCATGTCAGCAGCGTCTGCGATCGGTTCAGGTGATGTGTCAGATACTGAAGCTCCAGGCTGCTCATCCTGCTGCTTTTATAGGCTGCCAGGGCTGCGGGCAGCCGGGTTACCTTCTCCTCCCTCAGATAAATTAGTTCACACAAAGTTCATCTTTAATTGTGGGTGTCGCTCGGCCCCGCCTCCGGCCTGTGCTCGGCTGCCTCGCTTCGCCATTTGTCCGTTCCGAGCCCCGCATCTTTAATCCCTACCTCCTGTTGCACGCAGACAAACCGCGGCGGATTTCACTGAGAAAGAAAAAAGGTGATGAGTCCCCCCGAGACAATGGAAGCGCGTCCCAAGACGCCTTTGTTGGCAATAAGGCAGCTAGTTTACACACTCATTACCTCGGCTTAAGTCCCCGTGTGGAAGGGCAGTAATCGTGCCTGCAGGGCGGCTGCATTCAAGAGCAAAAAGCTTTTAAGTAGCGCATTTTTAGCCGCTTCACAGAATGGAAAAGAGAAGAATGTCTTAATCCGTCTCCCCGTGGCTCTCACTGGAGCCATTCACCGCTAAGCCCACTGTTCCATTCACTGCTGACCGCTGGGTCTGTTTGCTGGACCGGGTCATAACGCTTCCTCTCATGTGTGTATGTTCTGACTGAAAGATGAAATACTTGACTAATGTAGGAGACTTTAACCTGCGCTGCCTCAGTGTGTGTGTGTTATAAAATGATATCTCTGTGAGCGGGTTCAAACCTGGGTCAGCAGAGACAGGCGCAGGGACGCGCGCACACACGCGCGCAGAGGTTATCCCAAGGCTCCACTGCATGAAGAGTAAACAGTGAGCGGAGCGCAGGCACCACAGCCTCACTCTGCGTTCGCACTCATGTTGTTTATGACGTGACTTAACGTGTGTGTGTGTGTGTGTGCACTCTGGATTACTCACATTATGGGGAGTAAACCCTGTGAGCACACTCATGCTACATGTGGGGACATTGTCTCCTGGTGGTTCAGGGTTTGGTGTAAAGTGTCAAAGAAGTGAGTGTAAAATAAAAACCAGTCCAGACAGCTTGGCTGCTGCTTTCGCATGGATGGACGTGTCTGCTCTGGCTGAGTGACTGTGTGCTGTTTAAAAACAAGGCGGCCTGAGGTTCACCCCGGTGCCAAGGCACAGCAACTATCACTGTTACAGTCACACAAGAAGCCCAACGTATCATCTGATCTCCCATCACGATGAAACATTCCATGACTTTTCTACTGACTTTCTGATGGTGACAAGCAGGACAGAGCTGCCACTGAAGACACTGAGGACACTGAGGACACTGAGGATCAGGCTTTGTGTGTGTCTTTCCATGGGAATCGATGGGATTTTAACAGCCTGCAGGGATTTCATGTTCTACACTGTCAAACCTGACGAGTGTTTGGTCTGATTCAGAAGTGCATTAGTATGTATCCAGCAGAATTGTAGCTGTAGCAGCTGTAGCATCGTAGGGAGTTCTGAGCAACAGATGAGGCCTCAGCTGACACCTGTGTCTCTTCACTGTCTGGGCAATATGAGCAATTGCTCTTGAAGACAATGATACCCAGTGTTGCATCATATGTCTTATTAAACCCAAACGGTGATTATTTTTAGCACAAAGGAGCTGAACACTTTTCCCAGTTGGGTAATCCAGCTTGAATACAGCTGCTGGAGGTCTCCTGGCAAATACTGCAGTAATATTTCATAATATGGTCGTGTACTTTCCTTATAACTTCCTGTAAAGTCTCCTGGGAGGAGCTTTGTAATCGAAACTGTATGTTCTGACATTAAGGAGAGGAACAGTGATTATACTTGTACTTATACTTGTGACGACTCTGAACATGACAAGAATGTTACAGGTGTAATGATAGAACATTAGACATGAATTCATTTGCTCAGCAGTGGCAGTGCACTGAACACTGGACCCACATTCAGGGTGAATGGGTTTCCAGCTGGTCCTGCTGTAGCCGGTGGTTTTTCCTCATCACAATGTGAATGTGTGAAACAGGATTCTGCTGTTCAGGTGTGACAAAGCAGGAGGAGGAGGAGGAGGAAGAGGAGGAGGAAGAAGAGGAGGAGGAGGACGAGGGTGGGTGAAAGAAAGTTCAAGTGTAGGATCACAGTTCTTACACAGGTCCACACTCATGTAGCTTGCTTCCAGATTTATGTATATTCAGGTCCAAAATGCCACTTATGTGCTGGAAATATCAGAACATGAACATTTTCACATAAAGTTCAGGTTTTAAAATGAGGCCAAACACAATAAGATACTGTTTTACTCTTCTATCTTAATGTAGTTAATCATTTACTCTCTCAACTACGTCTTCCAACTGCAGGTTACTGGAACTAATGAAAACAATAAACTGCGTTTTGTCATTTCAAAATAAATTACATTCCCTGTTAGACAATTATTCTTGTTCTGCTCACAAAAAATAAAAACAACAACAAGGTAAAAAAGTAAAAAAATTATTTTTTAAATGTACTTATGTCTCTGTGTCAGTTCTGTTCAATTTTACTTATTTGGCGCTAAATCAGAGAACCCCCTTTAACGGAAGAAACCTCCAGCTCAGGGTGGGTGGCCATCTGCCTCCACCGGTTGGGGTATGCAGAAATAAAGACAGAAACTTCATGTTTAAACATTGTTGCTACAGTGACTTACTAAACACAGGGTCCAGTG